>JAJJLU010000880.1:0-15342 GCA_023807065.1 Isotricha intestinalis
TAAAAAAAAGTAATATTAATAATATAATACTAATAATAATTAATTCTTATTTTAAAAAAATTGATATTCTATTGTTTTTATAATATGAGAAAATATTTAATATTTTTTTATCAATAATAAAAAAATTATTATTTTTTAAATGTTTATTATTTTTTCTAATCTTTGCAAAATTATTAAGAAAAAGAAATAAAAAAATATGAAATCATCATCATCAACTCCAAATTTTTTTTTTCAAAATTTTTCATTTCCTAAAGAAAGTGATTATAATAATTATTCAAATAAATTAAATAATACAATGAAAAAATATTCACCGAATAAAACAAAAGAAAAAGAAGATGAAGATAATAGAGAATATATATTAAATATGGATAATTCGAAAAAATATGTAACAATAGAAGAAAAAAATTTTATAAAAAAATATACTGATAAAAAACAAGAATATGATAAATATTATAATATTAATTATTATAATTCATGCAATGAAAATAATCTAAATGATGAAAATAAAAAAGAATTTATAAATCCTACTTTAAGAGTATCCATTATTAGTCAAAGATATTTAAGTCCAATTCATTCTTTAGGAACTATAAAATTAAATAATAGTATTTATGAAGATTTAACAAAATCAAATATTGAAAGACAAAAAATTAAATATAATGAATATATACAAAGAATAGAATCTTATAAATATAAATCTATGGTTAAAATGCCAAAAATAAGAATTACAATGATGAATTCTAAATTATTAAATAAATTACCAAAAATAATAAAAAATAAAAAAGAATATAGTAATATGATAAATAATCATTCAAATATACGAAATAATGATAATGATAGTTCTTTTGCAGAAAAAAAAAATACAAAAAATGAAAATGATAAACATAATTCAAATATATCAAAATTAAAAGACATTCCAAATAAATTATTTTCTTATTATAAATATCCAAAAAAAAATTTTCCAGAATGTAGAGAACAAAGTACATTAAATATAAATAATAATTCAGAAATATATTTAATAGGAGGAATAAGTACAATAATGAAATCAATGCAAATTTGGATTTTAAATTTAGAAACAATAACATGGAAAAAGAAGAGTTCAAATAATTTATTTTTAAATAGATTTGGTCATACTTCAATATATGATAAAGAAAGGAATAAAATATATATTTTTGGAGGAAAAACAAAATTCAATAATAATGAAAATAATTCTTTTAATTCAGGAATTTTTTGTGGATTAGATATATTAAATTTAAATAATTTTACTTTTATATCACCTTTAATTCCAACAAGAAATTCTCCTCAATTAAGAAGAAATCATATTGCAGAAATGATTGGTAATCATATGATTATTCATGGAGGAATTTCTGAAGATAATGAAATATTAAATGATATTTTTTTACTTGATTTAAATGTCTTAAATAATAACTTATTTAATAATAATAGTGATAAATGGAGTAAATGCTTAATTAATAATAAATATAAATCTCCTTATTTATTTGGTCATTCTTCTTGTTTAGTTATTCCTAAAAAAATTTTAGAAAATGATAAATTTTCAATATTTAAATATCCTGATGATTATATTCAAGAAATGAAAATAAAAAAAAATGTAATGTCTGAAAATATTAAAATTAAAGGATGGTATATTTTTGGAGGGAAAAAAAAAAATGAAAGTGAAAAAGGAATTTCAAATGATTTATATATATTAAAATTAGGTAATAAGATATTAAAATTTGTAAAAATAAAAACAAATGGGAAAAAACCTTTACCAAGATATTTTCATTCAATGAATTTTTATGAAAATGGAAATTTTATTATTATTCATGGAGGAAGAAATGATTTTAACAATGAATCTTTTGCTTTGAATGATACTTTTATTTTAAATTTATATAATTTTGATTGGATAAAAATTATTTTATATAATAATTTTTTTAATTTTAAAGTTTTAAATCGATGTGCTCATTCTTCTATTATTTATAATAATAAATTAATTATTTTTGGAGGAATGAATAATAATAATTATTTAGGAAGTATTCTTTTTATTATTAATTTAGATGTTAATTATAATGTTAATAATAAATCAAATGAAGAAAGTATTTTGGATGAAATTAAAAAAGATGAAAATAATTTTTATAATGATAATAATATAAAAGATAAAGTCAATCAGTTTAAAATAATGGTTGAAAATAATCAAAGTGTTGATACTAATCTTCCTAATATTAAATAAAAGTTTTTTAAAAATATTTTTTTAAGGATTTTTGTTTTTTTTAGGTATTGTATTTTTACTATTTAATTTTTATAAATATGTTAATCAAATATAATTTTTTTTTTTTAATTTTTTTTAAATTCTGCAGTTGAATTATTATTAAATTTATTATCTGTAAAATTTCTTGAATTATCATTTTCACAATTATTATTAAAAGGATTATTAAATAAATTAAAAGTATTATTTAAATTATTGTTATTATAAAAATTATCAAAACCAAATTTTTTTCTTTTTTCTAAAACTTCTTTTGCAGAAATTTTTCTAAAATATTTTAAATCCTTAATTAATTTATTATTATTATTATAATTTTTAATAGGAAATTTTCTTCTAGAAATCAAAAAAGGATGATTTAAATTATTTTTTTTATTTTTTTCTTCTTCTTTTTTTTTAATAAAATTTCTTCTTTCTAAAACATAATTATTAATATAAGGAATTTCATAAGAAATGATTTTTATATCATCTGAAGAAATAGTTTTATTTATTTTTGGAGTAAAAGTTGTTTCTTCTTTATTTTCTAAAATAATATTTTTTATTATTTTTATTAAATTATATTTTTTTTTTTTTTGAAATAATTCATTATTTATTAAAAATCTTTTTAATCTTTTAGTTTTTGAATCTTTATTCTTTATATTTGAAGAATTTAAATTTTTATTTATTTTTGGTGTAAAAGAATAATTTATTTCTTTTTTTTTATTATTAAATCTTTCTTCTTCAAATTTATCTTCTTTTAAAATTTTTTGAAGTTTACATCTTTGATATAAATTATTATAATATTTAATATTACTTTTTTTTTCTATGTTTATTTTTTTATAATAAGGACTATTCATATTTTTACTAATAAAATTCCCTTTTTTTATTTTTTTTATTTTTTTTATTTCTTTTTTTATATTGTTTTCAATATAATTATAATTCACTCTATTATTTATTATTTTATTGAAAGAGAAATTTTTTTTTATTTTATTCTCATTTTTATTTATTTCAAAACTTTTATTTTTTTGATAACAATTTGATATATTCGAATTTCCGTTATTATTCTTATTTTTTATTTTTTTTCTTAAATAATCTTTTTCAAAATTTTCTTTTGATTTAATCCTTTCGTTGATAAGAGAAAAAGATGATAAACTTCCTTTTAATTTATAATCAATATTACTATTTGATATATAATTCATTTTTAAAATTATTTTTAATAAATTTATATATATAATTTAAAATGGAAGTGACTGTTAAAAAAAAAAATATTAACAAAGAAAATAATAAAAAATTACTTTTGCCAATATTAATTTTTTTTTCTTTTTTATTTGGAATTTCAATAATACCAAATTTTATATATAATAATAAACAATTTATTTTTCAACCAAATATAAATTTCAATGAAGGAATAAATATAAATTTTTTTCCTTTTGAAAATTCTATTCAAATAATTCCTCAAGATATTATTAATAATATTAATGAAGAAAAATTTAATATAATCAATGATGATATTATTAAAAAAAAACAAAAAATTATTTTTAGAATTTTACTGTTTTTTATTATTGTTATTATTACTGTTTTAATGATTATTTTAATTATTGAAAAAAATAATAATAGAATTTTAATGAGAAGATTAAATAATAATTATTTAGTTAATGAACAAAATGTTTGAAAAAAAAATATTTTATATAATTAAATGTTTTATTCTAATTTTAATTTCTTTTCAAAAAAAAATAATATTTTTAATATTTTAACTATAATAATTAGTTAAATATTATTTTTCTTTAAAAGATTTTTACATTTTATTTTCAGTGGAAATTATATTCTTTATTAATTTTTTTTAATTTCATTATTTCCATTATTATTAATAGAATTTAAAGACTTTTTTAATTGATTATCTTGACTATTATATCTATTATATCTATTATTTTTAAAATTATTTTTTTGAGCAGAAGATATTTTTTTTTCACAATTTTTTTTTTCAATAATAACACTTAAATTCCTTTTATTTCTAATATTACTAATTTTTTTATTTAATTTACTTACATTATCAATTTCAATAGATTTATTTTTAGTTATGTTTAATTTTTCTAAATAAATTTTTTCTAAATTTTCTAATTTATTAAATTCATCAATTAAATCTTTATTATTATTTTTAAGTATTTTAATTTTATTTTTATATTTTTCATTTAAATCATTTTCTTTTTTTAATTTTAATTTCATTTTATTAGCTTCAAATTCATTGTGCATTTGTTTAATCTTTTCATGATTATAATTATTTCTATTTACTCTTAAATTTTCTGTTTGTTCTATTATATTTTTCATTAATAATTTATCATTTAATGCATTTTTATATTTTATTTTTTTTAAATCTAAATTATTTTCTTTACTTAACATTAATAAATTTTTTTCTTCTGTTTTTAACATTGAATTTTCCTTCTTTTTATTTTCTATAAATTGATTCCTTTCTTCTTTTATTTTTTTTAATTCATTTTTTCTCTTTTTTTTTATTTCTTTTATTTTCTCTTCTTCTTTTCTTTTCTGTTTATTTATATCTATTTTTTTTTTTAACGCTTCTTCTTCTTGTTGAAGTTTATTTATTCTATTTTTTATTTTCTCTAATTTATCATTATAATCTTTATTTAATTTTGACTCAAATTGTAATTGTTCATAATTTTTATTAAAAGATGAATTAAATTCTCTATTTAATATCTTATTTTTTTTCTTGATATATATTTATTATATATTTAATTTTACTTTTTCTGTTTCATCATTTTCTATTTTTTCATTTGATTTTAATATATTTTCTAATGAATTTCCCTTTTTAATTGGAGTTTGATTATTTGATGGATTTAAATTATTTTCCATTTCTTTATATATGAATTGAATAAAAATAAAAAAAACAATAAATATAAAAATTTTCAATAATCCTTTTTTTAAAAAATAGAGATAATTTATATGAATAAAATTTGTTTTTAAATTTGAATTATTTCTTCTATTTTATTTATTTTTAATTACGATAAATTTTTATATCATGAAAGAAATAAATTTAATATATTTTTTCCATATTAAAATGTTTATAGAAATTATTGATTTTATATAAAAACCCATCATTCCTTAAAAAAAAAAATTTCAAAAATATATTTAAAAAATTAATTTAAATCCTAAAATAAAAAACAATAATTAATATTAAATGAAAGTTTATTCTTTATTTTTTATTTTTCTTTCAATAATATCATTATCTTATTCTTTTAAATGTGGTCATGATAAAATAAAAAAGCCAGAATTAAAAATGATAAAAGAAAATATAAATTCACAAACTAGAAAATTATCATCAAGACATAATATTAAAATATATGTAGATTATGAAATTCTTGTATCTCAATTATCATCAGGAAATATAACAATAGATTATTATAATAATGTAGTTAATACTCTTAATTTAACAGTAAATTATTTTTCAAAACTTTTAGAAGTCGAAGGAACACAACAAATTAAAATTTTGTCAAAATATTTTAGAATTCGTGATGATTATGTTATTTTAAGTGAAGTTATAAATATTATAAATAAAACAATAGAAGGAGATTTAATTTTAATTCCTAAAATTTTTGATATTGGTGAAGGAGTTGATGCAGCAGCATATGCAATGACTATAAGTTCATTAAATTATCGTCCTATTATAGGTGTTGTTTTATTAGGAAACCATTATAATTTTAATAAAATTAATTCACAATCATTTTTAATAATGTTATTATTACATGAAATTACTCATGTTTTAGGATTTTCCGGTAATTTATTTTATTATTTTCAAACAAATTCAACCTTAATAAAAACAAAAGAAATTAATGGAATACAAAGAACACTTTTTACAGGAACAAATGTAATTAAACAAGCAAAGAGACATTTTAATTGTGATAATATAGAAGGTATTGAATTAGAAAATCAAGGAGGAGATGGTTCAGCAGGATCACATTGGGAAGCAAGAATAATGTTAGGTGATTATATGATATCAACTGATTATCCAGAAATAGTAATAAGTGAAATATCACTTGCTTTATTAGAAGATACTGGATGGTATTATGTTAATTATTATACTGGTGGATTATTTAGATATGGTAAAGGTTTGGGATGTGATTTCCTTAATAATAAATGTGTTTATTCTGATTCCTCTTATTATATTACTCCTTTTGGAAGAGAATTTTGTGTAGAAAAAAATGAAAAAATATGCTCTGCTGGTAATATAGATAGAGGAGAATGTTATATTCGTAATTATGTTTCAGAAATTGAATCTGAATATCAATATTTTAATGATAAAATAATTGGAGGTTATGAGCCCGCAGATTATTGTCCTGTTGCTCTTTCTTATCCATCAGAAAATTATTATTTTTATTCAAGATGTGATTCAAATGGTAAAAATATATATAATCTTTCACCAGAATATGGTGAAACATATGGTTCTAATTCAATATGTGTTTTAAGTTCATTAAAACCACAATCATCATCATCAGATTCATATAAAATAGCAAGATGTCATGAAGTAATATCATGTAATTCAAATACTAAATCTTTTATACTTAATATTGGAAAAGTTAATTTAACTTGTTCTGGTAATTATAAAGAAATTGAAGTTGAAGGATATAGTGGAAGTATTATTTGTCCTGATTATAATAGAGTTTGTACTGGAATTACTAAAACTAAAATAATTGATTTTTGCAATGATCCTCTTGATTGTATTAACAAATATATTTTATATGATGAAGCTGATATTACTGCTGTTAATCCTATAGAAGGAAAAAAGAATTATAAAGATAAAGGAAGATTTATTTATTTATCTTATTCTTTTTTATTTTTCATGGTTGGGTTTGTATTGTTTTGATTGATTTGTATAAATAATATATGTTTTTTTATAAAATTTCTTAATTAGGTTTATTAAAGAAAAATATATTATTTTTTTGACCTATAATTTGAATTTAATGAATATTATATTCACTGTCTTTTTTTAATTTTACATTTCAATTTTGTTATTTTTACGTTCAGAATAAATAGAACAAAATTTCATTTATATTTTTCATTATCCTTTTCATTTATCATAATTAACTTAATTTTTCTGAAATATAAAAATTATACAATGATTATTTTTCAAAAAAAATTTTAAAATTAAAAAAATGAAATTTTCTAAAAATTCTCCTAAACCAAAATCAATTGAAAGAATTCAAAATTCTTCTCCTTTTAACTCTATAAATAAAAAAAAATATATTAAATATGATTATAATAAATCAAATGAAATATCTAATTTTATTGAAAAAATTGATTCATTTTGGAATGAATATATGAATTTGAAAGAAAATTTCTTAAACAAAAAAAAAGGAAAAAATGAAGTAATTAAATTTGAAATAAAATTTAGAAAATTTTTATTTAAATACAATATATTTCCTAATATAAAAAGAGAATTAATTTTTAATGAAAAATTTAATTTAAAAAATATGAATTTTAAACTTTGGATAATTTATATATGGTTAAATTGTATAATTTATAATAATTCAATAGAAATATTTTTTGAACCTTTATATTATATTAAAAAAAAATATTTAAAATCAGAAGAAATGAACTATTTATTTAATTTAATTTTTGAATTAATTCAAAAAGAAAATTTTTCTACTGAAAAATTACTAAATAATAAATTTTTACCTTTTGAAATTAAAGAAATGTTATTTCCTTCTAATGAAACTATTAAAAAAAAAAATGAATATTCAGGTTTAAAATATATAAAAGAAACTTCTAATTATATTTTATTTAAAATTGATAAACAATTTCCTGAAAAATATTGTTCTAAATATCTTATCACACCTTTAAAAGAAAAAATAAATAATTTAGAAGCAAGAACTGAAATTAAAAATATTACTCAAGAATATAAAGATTTATATTATAAACCTTTTGAAAAAGATTTTATTAAAGATTGTTTGTTTAATGAAGATGAAAATAAATTTAATTAGTTTTTTACATGATAAATATTAAATTTAAATATTAATTAATTATTTTTTAAATATTAATTATATTTTAAAGTGATTAATTAGAATTCATTTATATATTTTTTAATTCCTTCTTTAATACTTTTCAATCCAAATTTTTCAGGATCTAATTTATTTTTATCAACAAAAAGAATTTCATCCACATCATCAGAAGGATTTAAATTTCTAAATTCATCAATTAAATATTCATAGAATAAATCAAGAGTATACACATTAAAATTAGAAAATGAATAAATATTAGGTAAAGAAAATAAATACTTTAATTTATCTATATTTAAAATTAATCCAGTTTCTTCTTTTAATTCTCTTTCACAAGTTTTTTCTGCATTTTCTCCAATATCAATAAATCCTCCTGGTAAATCTAAAGTACCTTTTGAAGGATCAAATTTTCTTTTTGTTAATAATATTTTATCATTTTTATCTCTTATTATTACTGCTACTCCTCCTGATACTTTGTATGAATATTTAAAATTACATTCTTCACATTTTTTCTCCTTTGATGTTATTATTTCAAATCTTTCACTTCCACATTTTGGACAATATTTAAATTTTGATAAAGGATGCTCTTTTATTTCCATTTATTTATTATAGTTAAATTTAATTTATATTTTCAAATATTTATTAATTATTAATTTTTTTTTGAATAGCCACTCATTAGTTTTTATAAGAGATTAATTATATTTTTGATTTAATTTAGTTATCCAATAATTCGAATAATAATTTTTTCATAAACTTATTTTTTTTATTATCCTCAAAATCATAAAAATAAAAAAAAAATAAAAAAAATAAAAAAAATATAAAAAATAAAAAATTAAAAAATTAAAAAATAAAAATGGACCAAATAGACACAACAATATCAAAAATGATATTAAACTCGATAGAAGAGGGTGATTTAGAAGTAATAAAATCAAACATAGAAAAAAACCACATAGACATAAAATTATTAAAAGACACATCTAAAGATCAAAATGCATTTTTTTCAGCATCATTAATAAAAGAAGACAAAGATGCATTAAAAGTATTTAAATATTTAAAAGAGAGTGGATTAGATCCAAAAGAAAAAGATAAATTTCAACAAACATGTTTATATTACACATGTAGAGAAGGTAAAAAATTATGTTGTGAATATTTAATAGATGAATGTGGTTTAAATCCAAATGAAATTGATATTTATGGTCAAAATCCAATATATTATGCAGTTAGAGATGGTAAATTAGATACTATTAAAATTATGATTGAAAAAGGAGCTAATATTAATATTGAAGATAAATATGGTCAAAATTGTATTTTTTATGCTATTAGAGAATGCAGATATGAAATTATACAATATTTAATTGAAAAAGGAGCTAATGTTAATCAAGTTGATAAAAAAAAAATGACTCCTTATTCTTTTGCTGAAAAATTAAATTTTCAAAAAATTTGTGAATTATTATTAATTCATGGTGCTACGAAACCTATTTCAAAAAATGAAAAAAATAATAAAAATAAAAAAATGAAAAATAAAGAGAGTAATAATAATAATAAAGAACAAAAAATAGAAATGTCAATAGAAGAAATTCAAAAACCTAAAAAATTTTTATTAATAAAAATAACAGAAGAAGGGAAAAAAATACCATTAAATGAGAATGAAATAAATGAATTTCAGAAAAATTTTAGAGAAATATATGATTTATTAGAAAAAGAAGAAGAAAGAAAGAAAATAACATTGAATATAAATCATGATTTATTGTTTTATGATAATTGGGAAAGACAAGCAAAAAAATTAATGAATTTATTATGGAAAATAAAAGAAAGTGAATTATTTCATAAACCTGTAGATCCAATTGAATTAGGAATTCCAGATTATTTTAGTATTATTAAGAAACCTATGGATTTTTCTACTATTAAAAAAAAATTAAATAATTTAGTTTATACTAATTTTAAAGAATTTGTTGATGATATTGAATTAACTTTTAAAAATTGTTATTTATATAATGGAGAAAAAACTCCTGTTGGATTAATGTGTACTGCTGTTAAAGATGAATATAATAAATTGTTTAATCAACTGGGAATGGAAAAATTTCTTTAGTAAAAAAATTAAAATAACTTTTTTTTACTTTTTTTTTATTTTTTTTATATATTTAAATATTATTATTTGATTAAATTTATTTAAAATTATGATTGATATATCTTTTTTTTATTTTTATTATTTTTTTTATGTTATTTTTTTATTTTTTTTTATTGTTTTTTCAATATGTATTTTCCTTTTTTTGTTTAAATATTTAAGTGTATCAATTTGAGTATTTAAAAATATAAGATATAAATTAAGTCTATCAATAGAATTTTTTTGAATTAAATTAAAATAATGAATTTTATTTATTTGTTCATTTAATCTATATATAAATTTTTTTGATTTATTAAAATTGTGCTCTAGACTTAATAAACCATTATTTGATATTTTATTATTTTTAAAAAAATTTAAATTTTGAAATGAATTAAATGAATTATTTTAAGTGATATATTTTCATTTTGATCAAAATTTAATGAATTTCTTTTTGTTTTATTTAAATTCATTGAACTATTAATACTAGAAAAACTTATATTAGAATAAGAAGGAGAAGAATTGATTTGATTATTCAATTTTTTCAAATTTTTTGAATAATAAAATTTTTTTTCTGGAAAATTTAAGAAATCATTCTTCTTTTCATTCATTTATTATTTTTCTTTTAATAAAAACCTTGATATATGAGATAAATTTAATTTATTTTCTAATAATCCTCTTTTCATTTATAAACCTTAAGTAAAATTATTTTAATATATTCATACTATTTTTAGTATTTTAAATTCCTTAAAATTTGATAATAAAATCTTTTAAAAGTTTTTTATTTTATGTAGAAAAAGGGTGTTTTCTTTTTAATGAAGAAAAAAAGAAAAATATAAAAGTAAAAATTCATAAGAGTATTTTCTTCAGGAAAAAATTGCCGTTATTTAAATAAAATTTATTTTAAAATAATACAATACTTTTTTTAGTATATGACATAAAAATAAGGCAAAATCTAAACTTTTCTTAATTGCTTAAAATTAAATTAAGGAACTAATAAAAAATAAATAAAAAAAAATAAAAATAAATGTTCAAAATAAAATAATATTTAATTATTCAACATTAATTTCAATAGTTCCATTATTTTGACTAATCAATCCTTTTAAATCACTATATAAACATAATTCACAACAATATTTTCTACATTCAATTTTATTATAATTTTTAAAATAAATTTCAATAAATTGACTAGTATATTCTTCTTTTTTATTTTTAGAATAATCTAATTGATTTTCAGTTAAATAAGTACTTAAAAAGTAAATATCATAATCATCATTAATACATTTTAGCATTGAATCTTTTGGCCATTCAATTCTACCATCATTAACAAAAAAAATTTCCATGACAATAGGATTATTTTTTTCAATTTCATTTTTCAATATATTTTTAATATTTTTCTTATCAATAAAAATACAAGAATAAAAAGCAATTGGTCTCATAATTGAACCAGTAATTATACTTTCACCCACACAAAAATTATAATTTTTACTATCTCCACCTTCATTTATAATTTTTATAGATTTAAATAAATTAAAATTATCTTCATTATCATTAATATCTCCTTTTCCATCATCATATTTGCTTCCTATTAAAAATGAATTTTTCAATTTTGAATTATTATTGATTATATGTTTTGATGCATTTTTACTTTCTCTTATTGATTTATTTTTATTTGAACTTTGATTTATTTGAGAATTAATTAGAGAAATTTTTAATTTAGATTTTTTTATTGAATTATTTTTTTTTAAATCAATCACAACATCTTTTTCTTCTTCTTGATTTTTTATTTCTTCGATTTGTTCTGTTAATTTGTTAATTTCTTTATTTTCTTTATTTAAAGTAATTTCTAAATTATTAATTTGTCTTTCTAATGTTTTTATTAATTCTGAATAATTATCTCTTTCATTTTTTTCTTGCTTTAACTTCTTTTTTAAATCATTTGTGTTTTTTTTTTCTAAGGTTAAAGTTTTTTTTAATTCTTCTATTTTTTCTTCTTCTATTGAATAATTTCTTGTTTTTTTTAAGGAATTAAATTCATCACTTTCAATTAATTTTATTATTTCACCCACCATATTTTTACAATTTTTTGATTCTCTTTTTATTGTATTCACTAATTCCAAATGATTTCTTCTTAACCTTTGATCATTAGAAATTTTAGATGAACTATCCATTTTTTTATTATAGAAATTAGACAAAAATTGAATAAAATTTTTTTTTCAAAATTAATGTAAAATATAATTAATTATTTTATAATAGTTATAACAAATTATGGCAATACTCAAATCCAAAAAAATAAATTCTTTATCTTAATTAATACTTAAAATATTTTAATATATATCTTTTATCAATAATCAAATATTTAGAAATAAAAAAAATAAAAAAATTTTTTTAAATTTCAAAATTAGTTTGAAAAAGAATAAAAAGAAAAATAAATGATAAAAATTATTTAAAACCTTCATTGATAAAAAAATCATAATAAAAGATTACATTTTAAATTTCAAATTTTCATTTTTTAAAAATAATATTTACAAAAAGAAATAAGGATTATTATTATTTATTAAAATTATTAGTTAAAGTTTGATATCACTAAATTGAGTACTATTAATTGAATTTGAAATATTCACTTCATTATTTTTTTCTAATTTAATATTATTATAATTAATAATAGGTTGAATATATTTCACTTCAATTATATTTTTATTATTATTTATATTTTCAATATTTTTATTAATAATATTATTAGATTTATTAATTATATTATTATTCACATTTTTTATTAATTCATTATTACTATTGCAAATTGTTATAATTGGATTTTTTAAAATTGATTTTTTCGAATTAGAATTTTCTTCTATTTTTTTCTTTTCATTACTTTTTTTTAGAATATCATTCTTCAAAATTTCCTTATTATTAATATTATTATTATTATTAATATGAATAACATCATTATCCCTTTTTTGTTCAATTTTTTTTAAATGTCTATATTCATCTTTATGTTCTTGTAAAAATTTTTGAATTTTATTTTTTTCTTTTTTTTCAAGTAAAAAATCATAATCTAAAGAATAATTTTTAAATAATTTCCTTTTAATATCTAATAATTTTTTTCTTTTTCCAGTTCTTTCATTTCTAATTCTAATTTTGTCTTTATATTTATAACTTTGATTAGGATGAATTCTACTTATATGTCCTCCAAGTCCTTGTCCATTAGAATAAGCTTTATTACAAAATTC
Source organism: Isotricha intestinalis (assembly GCA_023807065.1). Taxonomy (NCBI): domain Eukaryota; phylum Ciliophora; class Litostomatea; order Vestibuliferida; family Isotrichidae; genus Isotricha; species Isotricha intestinalis. The sequence goes on from JAJJLU010000880.1 coordinate 13,573, forward strand.
ACATAAATATGTTTTAAAATGTTTTTGTTTATTTCTTCCTAATGATTTAAATGAATTTTTTGTAATATTCTCTTTATTTAATAATATTAATTTATTATCTTCTTTATTTATTATATTCTTATTCTTCTTTTTTATTCCACTCTTTTTATAATCTGTTACTATATTTGTTATTTCATTACAACTTCTTATTAATTTTTCTAAATTTTGGCATTGCTCAATATTTAAAGAGTTTTTTTTCTTTCCAATATAATTTTTTTGAATTTGAAGAATTGTATTTTTTATTTGTCTATAATAATTAAATATTAATTTAATAGGATTATTTTCATCAATATTATCTTCTATTAAATATAAATCATTTAATTTATCTTTTTCTTTTTTAAATAATTTTATACTTGTAGGTTTATTATATTTTTTTTCATCTAGAACAGGAATATTAGAATAATATTTATCAACAATTTTAAAATAATTAGTTTCATTAAGCATTCTTAATAATAAATCAACATATAAAAATTCTTCATCAATAGAAATTACAGGAAATTTACTTATAGAAAAACCATTAATTGAAATTTGATTTAATTGAAAAGAAATTGTAGTTTTATCTTTTTTTTTAATTTTTTTTGGTTTTGTTTTTTTTGCTCCATAAATTGGTTTTCTTCCTCTTTTTTTTCCTATTAATTGATTGTTTACTTGAATATAATAATTATTTGTTACATTTGTTACATGTGTTCCATTTATTGATGATATTATTTTTTTGCAACTGTTTATTTTTTTAAAATATTTTCTTGGCTTTTTAAATTTTTTCAATTTTTCATATTCATTTTTCATTCTTTCATTTTTTTCTTCTTTTTCTTCAACTTCATTTTTTTTTGAATTAATAAAATTATAATTTAAAGATTTTTCTAATTCATTTTTATTTGCATTAATAAATTGAGTTGAATTTGATAAAACTAATTTTTCTTCTTTTTTTTCTTTAATTCTTTTATTTGATATATTATTTTCTAAAAAAAGAAAAGTATTTATTTTTCCTAAACAAGTTTTATCATTTTTACTAATATCTGACTTAAAAAAATTATTTTTAATGAGAATATCATCAAAAGAATTTTTTTTGTAAGAATTAGAAATAATAGGTAAAATATATTTATCACAAGGATAATCATTAGAAGACTTTTTCTTATTAATATTTTGAGAAAAATTGTTCAAATTATCATTTATTGAATTTTCAGTTTTTGAAGTATTTGAAATATATAAACTTGAATCTTCTTTTTTTTGGAAAAATAAAGGACTCATTTTAACTAATATTGGAACAGAGGATTTTGTTATATTTGATAAAGGAATTTGATTTGATGAATTTAAATTTGTTTTTAAAGACGAATTTGATGATTGAAATATTAAATCTTCTGAATTCATATATTTTTTAATTATTTTAGTTAAGTTATTGGGATATTTATATTAATGAAAAATATTTAAAATTTGAATTTTTAAATATCTTTTTATTTTACTTTTATTTATAAGTTATTTTAATTTTTTATTTTTCTCTTCTTTTGGTTTTTTTCATTGTATTTAAAAGTTTTTTTACCTTTTAGAAAAGATTTGTTATTTGGATTTTTTCTTTTAGGCGCTTATACTATATTTTTATTTAATATAAACATAAATTATTAAATTAAATAAAATTAATTTAAATATTTTTTCAATATTGATTTTTTTTATTTTGTTTCTATTCTTTGGAAAACTTAAAATATAGAATAAATTGGGGATTGGGGATTGGGGATT
>JAJJLU010000881.1:0-15297 GCA_023807065.1 Isotricha intestinalis
TCCCCAATCCCCAATCCCCAATCCCCAATCCCCAATCCCCAAGTGCCAAATTTTAAAAAAAATTTAAACAAAAAATACTAAATCTTTATAATTTTTTTATATTATTTAAATTTAATTTTAAATTATGTGGTGTGATATAGATTTCGATGAAGAAACTAATGAAATTAAAAGCGAAAAAGATATAGAAATGAATATAAAAGAAATTAATGAAATGTCAAATATTAAAAATAAAAATGATGATAATAAATTGAATCTTCCTTTAACTTTAGAAAAACAAAATAATTTAGATTATATTAAAAAAGAGAACAATGAAAATTTTAAATTTGAAAATTCTAATTTTTCTCTTTATAAAGAATTTGAAGAAAAATGGAACAAAATTGAAAGAAATAAAATTAATGCTTTAAAGAAGAAAAAAGATTCATATAAAAATAATAATTCTAAAAGTAATATTTCCACTTTTTATTCTTTAAGTGCTTTTCAAAATTGGAAAGAAATAATTAATGAATGTAGGAAAAAATTTAATGAAAGAAAATTAAAAAACAATGAAAATGAATTTGAAATTTATTTAAAAGATAAAATGAAAAAAATTAAAAGTATAACAAATTATAATTCTTATAATAATAATCAAAGATATCGAAATAGAATTTCAAATTATAATAAAGATAACAATTATAATAATATTCTTTTTAATGAAAGTTATTATGATAATAATATAGCACAAAACTCTTTTTTAAAAAATGATATTGATAAAAATAGAAATAGTGATAAAAATTTATTTAATAAAATAAATGATTTCAGAAAAAATTATGAAAAAATTACTATTAAAAATAAAATAGAAAATAAATTAAAAAATAAAATTAAAAATGTTTTTGAAATCATCTCAAAAAATAGAGAGAATATTACTGATAGAGGAAATAATAAATTTGTTGAATTATCAATGAATGAATTAGATACAAATTTTGATGAAATAATGAGAGATTTTTCAAAAGATTACAGAGAAAAAAATCAAATATTTATTAGGAAAAAATTAAATGAACAAAATTTAAATAATAATAATTATGATAATGATAGTTCTTGGAATTTATATTCGATATTTTCAAATTATGAAAAAAATAAAATAAATAAAAACATAGAATTAAAAATAAAAGAAAATAGAAAACTTCTAAATAATATATTATTGAAAAGAAAAAACGGAGATTTAAAAAAATTAAATTCTAATTTGAGAAGTTATAATAAAAATTTATCAAATTCAAATTCTTCATTAACAGGAAGAAAAAAGACCAAAACTCCAATAAGAGTATCCTCTATATATAAAGTAAATAACTTTAAAGAAACTTCTAATAAATTAATAAGATATAATACTCCAGCAATTTCAAAACTATTGTATTTCTAAAAAAGTAAATAACCCCAATAAACAAAAATATTTAAAAAATAAAATATTAAAATAAATAAAAAAAATTATTTAAAATCCCAAAAAAAAAAATGTTAAATTCAAAACCAAATTTCAAAAATTGCAGAACATCCTTAAAAATAGTAATAGTAGGAAATTCAGGAACAGGAAAAACATCATTTTGTAATAGATGGATGAAAGATAAATTTACAGATGATTATAAAGCAACAGTAATGTCAGATTTTAGTTATAAAATATATGAATATAAAGGAAATTACTATAAAATTCAATTTTGGGATATAGCAGGTCAAGATAAAAATATATATACTTCAAAAGTATTTTTAAAAGGAGCTCATGGTTGTTTAATTGTTTCAGATATAACAAATAAAGAAACATTAGAAAAAAGTTTATTATGGAAAAAATCAATTGATGAAAATACTAAATTTATTAATGGTGAGAATATTCCTACTATTTTAGTTCAAAATAAAATTGATTTAATTTCAGAAAATGATATTAATAATGATGATATTAATAAATTTTGCCAAGATAATCATTTTACTTATTATTTTAATACTTCTTGTAAAAATGGAAAAAATATTAATGAATGTATGGATTATTTGTTAAGTTATATTATTGATAAAATTGAAGAAATTTCTAAAAATAATAATGATTATATTGATGATGATAATAAAAGAACTAGTATTGTTATTCAAAATCCTAATGCTACTACACAATTAATGTTAGCTAAAAGGAAAAATTGTTGTCAATATTTTTAAAATATTTTTATTAAAATATTATTTTAATATTTAAAAACAATTTAATGAGAGAAACTATTTTTATATTAATAAATACTAAAATCATTGACTTTTTTTACTATAATAACTTTTTTATTAAACCATAAATATTCCTATCATTATTATTTATATGATTTCATTCATTATTTTATCTAATTTTAATAGATATTATAATTTAACAATTTTTTATTTTTATATTTTTACTTTTTTAAATATATCACTCCAAACAAAAGTAACAACATTTAAAATACATTTAAAAAAAATATCAAAGGAAATAATCTGGAGTTCTTTTATTAATCTTCCTATTATCATTTCCTTTTATATAACTAGGATTATACAGTAAGAAAGTATATCTTAAATATTCATCAAATTCCATAATAGCAGCTTGATTACCTATAGCAATAATTAGGTGCAGAAAAGGTAGTTCAAACCTATTGATTATGTCTTTATACCCAGTCATAGTTAGTTGATGAGCTCTGGAAATTATATTTAATTTATTTCTATAATTAAACTGTTCACTAATATCATGTCCAAAAATATATCCCGCACCTCTAGGACTCATCCCCCATCCAAAATAATCACTCAAAGTAAATCACTCATTGGACCTTCTTGTGGAATTTCTTGAAATCTTTCTAATAATTTTATATTATCTAATGTTTCTATTGATGGACTTAAACCACCATGAAGATAAAATATTTGATTATCAACAACAGATGTTAAAGGGAGATAATCAAATAAATCTGTAAATGATTTCCATATATTTACATTCCCATATTAAAAGGAGATATTAAAATTAAAACTTAATATTTAAATGGAAAAATATAGTTGAAAAATATATAAAGACAATTTTTTATATTTATAGCTTATAAAATATTTCATATAATATATTACATCTTAATATTTTTTCTTTATTTTATCAATTTTTTTTGCTCTTTTCGTTTTATTTATTTTTCATAATAATTTTTTAGAATATAAAAAACAATATTTTTATTAAATTTTTGATTATAATTTTGGTTTTGAATATTTTTAAATATAAAAATTTTAATATTTTATTTTTCTATTTCAAATTTAAATTAAAAAAAATATGGGAAGTCTATGTGTATGTTTAAAACCAAAAGAAGAATATGATATGAAATTAGTAGAAAATCCAAATACATTAAATCAAACAAGACAATCAATTTTAGAAAAATCACTTAAAAATATGTTAGATTTAAAAGAAGATTTTAATAATGATACTCCAAATAAATTAACTAATGATAAATCTAACATTTTTAATTCTACACCACATCATAAGTTTAATTTTAAAAATTCTGAGATTTCAGAAGTTAAAAAATTTAAAGATGATAACAAAGGTAATGATGCCAATTATTACGATAATTTAATGATTAAGAATAAATCTTCTTTATTAAATTATAAGAAAAAAAAACAAAAATTAAATGAAGAAGAGTCAGATTTTGCAATATTTAATTTTAAAAAAAATAATTAATTTTTAAATAAACAAAATAAAAAATAAACAATATTTTCTTTCATACATAGAATAATATAATTGCATAAATATTTATTTTTTTTAATGTTATAAAAAAAAATTTTGAAAATTAAAATATAATATGAAAAACAAACATCCAAAAAAAACCTTAGTTCAATATTATTCAAATCCAAAAAGAAAAATAATGAATTTAAGAACCAAAATATCTCCATCAATATCAAGTTTAGCAACAGATGTCGTAACAAATAGAATATCAAATAATAATAAAATATATGGTTCACCAACTCAGAAATCAAATCCAATTAAAATACAAAATAAAGTGTCTGATGAACAATTTGAACTTAATAAAAATTTAGAAATTAACAAAAAAAAAGATAATAATAAAAATATAGATAATTTAATTGATGATGTTCTTGAAATAGAAGGAAAAAAAATAATAAATCATTTAAATGAAAGTATTAAAACAACAAAAGAAGGAAATTTTATTATAAATACTAAAAATTTATTTAATAATGGGAATGAATCATTTAATATTATATATAATATTATATCAAAAATTAGAGTAAATAAAAAAAATAATGAAAATAATAATCGGCATACAATTAAAAATATAATTAAAACTGATGATATAAAAATAATTGAAAACAGTGAAATTTCAGAAATAAAAAGTGAAAAAAGTAGTAAAAACAGTAAAAATAAAAAAAAAATTATTTCAAATATTTCTCCTTTATCAAAAACAACAAAATCATCAAAATCTAATAATGAAAATTCCTTAATAAATACTAATAATTATATTATTAATACAAAAAAAGTAATAATAAATCAACATATAAAGAAAAAAAATAATTCTCATGATTATGGAAGTGAAAAAAAGAAAAATAAAATTCAAACTAAAAATGATATTGTTTCTTATTTATTAAATTCTGTTTTAGAAAATAAAAGTAAAAAAAATTCTGGAAGAATGAATAGAAATGAAAGAAATAAAGGAAAATTAACTGAAAATTATTTTTCAACAAGAGAGAAACAATTCAATAATAAAAATATTTTTAAAGGTCATAAAATTTCTTCCTCTACTGTAGCTTAACATTTATCTAATTTTTTATTATATTATTTTAGAATATTTATTATATTTTAATTAATATTTTTAGAAGAATTCAAATTATTTAAATTTTTTATTTTAATTTAATTTTTTTAAACTTAAATAAAATATATAAAAAAATTTAAAATACTAATTTATAGGTAATAATAAAAATAAAAATAATCATAATAATTCCTCCAAAAAGATAAATTTGTTTTTTATTTTTTTCAATTCTTTCTTTCATTTGATTTAATAAATTATTAGAACTTTCTAAATCATCATTCATTCCTTTAATTTTAACATTTACAGCTTTCATAGAATCAGTTTGTTGCTCCAAACTATATAAAGCTTCTTTTCCATTATCTTCAATACTATATAAATTTCTTCTTGCTTCTTCTAATTTCTGTTTTCCAGAATATGATAATAATTCATTATTAATTATATTATTATTATTATTATTTGCTAATAAACAATTATTTTCTTTATCTTTTAAAGATTCTTCTATTTTCCTTAATTTTATTTTGAAATTATGAAATGAATTTTGATATTCTTTAACTTGTTTTGAATATTCATTATATAAATTTGAATCATATAATGAGGTTAATTGAATTTGCATTTGTTTTATTATTTTTTCTCCTTCATTTATTATTTTAAATGTGTCATTTATTAATGAATTGTCACATGTATTATTTAAATTATTATTTATTTCTGTGAAATTTGAATTAATATTTATAATATTTTTATCTAGATTATTTTTATATAAATTGAAAATTTCTGCCATTAAAATTTGATTAATATGATATATAATTTTAATATTTAAAAATTATTATTTATTAATAAGACTAATACTAATTTCATTCCCTTTTTTTCTTGCTTTATATAACATAAATAAAAAAATAAGTAAAATAGAAAATCCGATAATAAAACCAATATAAACTAAATATAACCCAAAATCAAAATTTTCTGCAATATAAATAGTATTGTTCTTAGAAATAAATAAAAGATGATAATTTTTAAGAATTGGATGACCAATATACCAAAGATTATTGTTCTCTTTATTTTTTTGGTCAACAATAATTTTAAATATTTGAATTGAATCATTATGTTCTTTAAATAAATCATCAATGATTGCAGTAAGTTTAATGTTATTTTCAATAATTAAAGAAAAATCAGGAATTCCTTCATTATCTTTTAATTGTGAATTTGATATATTACAATATAATAATTTTATATAATCATCTTTAAAATAAAAACATTTTTCCCCAAAAGTAGAATTAATTATGTTACCATATTCCGTTAATATTTTATTTCCTATTGTAGAAGATGGTATTATTACATCTAAATTAGTATCAAAAACTATATATTCTTCATTATCTAATCTAATTTGAGAACTGTTTTTTGAATATGCTTGAATTTTACAATTCCATAAATTTTTCAATGAATTTTCATTTAAAATGTTACAATAATTTCCCTTTTTTTTGAATATATCTTCATTTTCGTTTTCTTCTCCATAAATATTTAATTTTATATCTTCTTTTGAATTATATATTATACTAAATTTTGGTTCTCCTTTTATTTTTTTATTATAATTTAAAAATGAATAAATATTATTATTATTTCTATTTAAAGAAATTATTCCATTTATTGATGAATTAAACAGAATATCTTCATTGGAAGAGAAAAATGACAAAGAATTATTAGTTTCATTATTATAATATTTATATTCTCCTGATGAAGTTATTGATTGATTATAAAATTTTATTGTTATTTCGGGTGATGCCATTTGAGTGCCAATATTACTCAAATTTTTAAACCAAGAATAACTTCCAGTCAAATCAACAATTACATTTTCTATTGTTTTAGTTTCATTTTGATTATCAATAAAATTTAATGAAACACAAAAAGTTTTAAATATATCTTTATAATAAGAATCATTCTTAACAGAAGAAATTACTTTTAAATCATATTCTTTTCCAAATAAAAATCTTAAAAACTCCAAAAATAAGAAAAACTTCATAAACCTTCAAAAAAAACTAAAAATAAAATAAATTAAATTAAAAAAAATATTAAAAAATGTTCAATTTAAAGAAAAGATAGTAAGGAAAAAGGAAAAAACTATAATTCAAAAAGCATTTAAATTTATTTATGGAATCTTTAGCTAATACTAGTGTTAATACTTTTTAGTTGTAAAATTTTTTATTAGATTATTAAAATATAAAAAATTATATATGATAGAAATAATGTAAATAACCACATTGTATTAAAAAATATTATTAATATTCATGCTAAGGAATAACCAGAAAGTGTAATAAATAATTTTTTTAATTGTATATTTTAGTGTTTAAAATTAAATAAAAGAAATTTATAATTAATTTATTTTGTTTTTTATTGAAAAAATTTTGATAAGAAATAGTTTATTAATTATTTAAAATATCTAAAAATGCAAAAAATATTTCGAGATTTTATTTAAAAAAATTCAAAGTAAAACTTAAATTTTTTATTTTAATATATTATATATTAAATTTTAATTAACTTAAAGAAACTGCTAAAATAAATAAATATTTAATTATAAATACTGTTAAACTAAAAGAAATAAGTTAAATTTTATATAAAAAGATAAATATGAAATTTAATATTCTGTTATATTTCAAAAAAACATATTTAATTGTAAATTATTTTGTTTCTTTTTTATTTCTTCAAATAATAATTATACTTCATTTGATGTATCATTAATATATAATAATCCAAACAAAAAAAGAAAAAAATTATAATTTTTGTTTTTAAAATATAACATAATAATAAAAAAACTAAATTCAAACATTTAGTGTAAAAAGTAATTAATATATAAATAATTAAAATATATCCATTTCTTAATAAAACATCAAATAAAAACATAATAAAAAAAAATAAAAGTTAAAAAATAAAATTTTTTTTTCATATATAAATAAAAAAAATAAAAAAAATCATTATTTTTAAAATAAAAATGAATAATATTGTCCTCACTCCTCAAATAAACTCTCAAGAAATTCAACAACCACAAGAAATAATCCCCCCTCAATTGAATCAGAATCTTCCTTTAAATCAAGATCCTTTAGACAAAAGTAAATAAATGATAATATAATTAAATATAGGAAGACATAGACGTTCAAAACACGAGCTAGAAGGAAGAATATATAATTGTGAATATTGTGGAAAATCTTATTTAAGTAAACCTGCTTTAAATAACCATATGAATACCAAACATGCTGAAATTTTAAAGCAAATGAATATTGAGAAAAGAAAAAGGGGAAGACCTAGAAAATATGTAAAATATATATTTTATTTAATTTTTTCTTTTATTTTTATTTTTATTTTTTAATTTTTTAGCTTGTTGATTCCTCTGATAATAATAATTATGAAAAACAAAAATATAATCCTTATTTTCAAGATGCTAAAAGAAAGAAAAATGAAAATGAAGTTATTAATATGGAAAATGTTGTTAATAATGTTTTTGAAGATCTTTATATAAAACATTCTAATTGCTTTTCAAAAAAATTAAATGAAGCAAAAGACAATCCAATTTTAAATTATTTAATTAATAAAAAAGAAAATTTAGATTTAAAAATATGTGATGACATTATTTGCTCATATCTTGATTATATTTCTACTTTAACTAATGAAAAATATTATATCTTTGCTACTAAATTTATTATTTTATTTAGAGAATGTGTTAATGTTAATCAAAGTAAAGATGAAAAATATAATGAAAAAGAATTTAGTACTTGTGAAAGTGCTGAAATCTTTCCTGAACAATGTAATGAATTTTTTTCAAATTTCCTTGAAAAATATCAGTTTTTCGACTTTTCAGATGATGATAAAGCTGAATTAATTGAAATTATTCAACATTTTTGCTATTGGCTTTTTATGAATAATTATACTAAATCGAAATTAAGTTTAGCTTCTTAAATAAATTCTTTCTTTTTTATTGTTTTAAATTTATTTTTTTTAAAATAATTGGTTTTCTTTTTTTTTATTCGTTTAATATAGTTTTAATAAATTGAAAAATAAAAAAGATTTTAGAATTAAATTCATTAAAGAAGTATAAAATAAGAAATAAATAATAAAATGATATGTAAACAGGAAGAAAAAGAACAGATAATAGAATAAATTTTATATTAGATTTTCAAAAGACAAATCCAAATCACCAATATATATCATTAACAACAATAAAAGAAGAATGTAAATTAAATATAAATATAATTCAAGAACATTATTATTACTGAAAATATAGATAAAATAAATATAGTTTTGAAAAATGTAGAAAATATATTTGATTCAAAAGATTTTCAAGATAAAAATATTATTAATAAAAATGATACTATAAATGAAATTTATGATAATAATGATATTAGTTTAAAAAAAAAAGAATAATAAAAATAAAGCAATAAATAAAAAAAGAAAAAGATAAGAAAAAAAGGATATAAAGTTAAAAAAATAAAAACAGGAAAACTGTAAGAGGAATTTAATTAATCATTAAGTTAAAAAGAAAATATCACAATAGTAAATATATTAAAAATTAAAAGCTTTTATCCAAAGAAGATTAAATTATTCAATTATGAACTTCATTTTAAATGTTCTTCGGTAGAAATAAAAGATGTAAAATATAAACTAGATGAGATATAACTTCATATAAATGTATTAAATTGAATTTGGAAGTAAATTCAATATCAAATATAGATAAAGTAATAAATATATTAAAACCAGAATTTAATGGATTTTTTTATTTAGAATATGAAAATAAAATAAATTTTGAATTCTCTGGAAAAATAATTCAACCTCTTTTCACTTTAATTAAAAAATATTTTTAATAATGTTTCAATAATAATAGAGTTAGGTATAATTAAAGCAAAAGTATTTATTTATGATTTTATGAAAAATTAGAACATAAAAAACCAGAATCAAATAATATTAAAAATGAAATGAATTCAAAAATCACACAAAAATTATTTGATAATTAGAATATGTTAATATAGTTCGAAAATTTATTATTAGTCATATAAAATAAAAATATTTTTTTCTTATAATTAGATATTTATATTATATATTTTGAGAAATATAATATTTAAGTTTTTATTCAAAAAAAAATAATTAAAAAAAATTAAAATGAGTAATTGTGATATAACGATACAAATTATCAATTATGAACCAAAAAAAAATACTTTAATACCTTTTAATGATCTTATTTGTATATTTCAAATTAATAATTATGAAGGTACAATAAATATAGGGCAATATAAATTTCAAAAAATAAATCATCAAATTAATAATATTAAAAAAGACTTAAAATATACAATTAAAATATTTAACTTTAAAACTATATTAACATTTGGTTTCTCTGAAATTATCATTCCTTTTTCTCTAATAAAAAATTCTCATTCCTTTACTAAAAATGAAATAAATAAAAAATGTATAATAAAAAATAATGAAATAAATGAAGATATCATAATACATATTAAAATAAGATTTCAAATATTAAATGCAATGAAATATTATCTTCCATCTAAAAGATATAATATGAGTTTAAATTCTCTAAATAAAAAAAATATAAAAATTAAAAATCCATTAAATCAAAAATTTAATTATTTCACTGAATTACAAAAAGAATTTAATAATTCTCCCTTTATAAATAAATTAACGACAAAACCAAATGAAAAAAATATAAAAACATTATCGAATATTCCTCTTTCATCATATAGAACATATAAAAGATCAATAGATAAAAATAAAAAATTTTATTTAAAAAATGATTATTATAGTTTAAGAATGGTAAAAGAAAATAATAATTTAAAATCAAAAAAGAGTAAATCAATAATAAATGATAACAGTGATTTATTTTTAAATACTTCTCCAACTTTAAATAAATTTAATAGATTTACAAAACAAAATTATGTTCATAGTGCAACAGATTTAAAAAATCCTTTTGATGACACTTCTAAAAATCTTTCTACAATAGAACCTAATTTATATGATAATTATATTGAAACTGAAGATAATTCTGAAAAAGTAAAAAAGGAAATTTATTCTTATTTAAATAATATTAATTATAAAGCTATTAATAATAAATCATTAAGAGAGAGTATTAATCAAAAAACATTGAAAGAAAAAATTGAAAATTTAATTCATTTTCATTCACTTTTTATTTTGAAATTAAAACATTTAATAGTTAAAAAAAATTATTTGAAGAAAGAGTTAATAATCAATCATGAGAATTTAAATCAAGTTAAAAAACAATATAATGCAATTAATAAATTAATAATAAATTTAAATAGTTCTAAAATAAAAGTAAATTTAAATTTACAATGTAATTTAAATATTTATAGAAATCAAAATCAAATAAGAAAAAAAGAACTAAAGATATTTCAGAATATTTTTAATTTACATTACTTTGAATATGATATATTAAAATATAAAGAATCATTAATAAATAAAAATATAGATGATAAAAATATATTCAATTTATTATTAAATTGTATAAAAGGATGTATATTTTCATTCGGAAATATATCAGATATTTATGATGATAGAGAAGATTTAAAAATAAAATTTAAAGAAATATTATTCAAAAATAACATAAAAGAAAATGAAGAAATTTATGGTCCAATAGTAAAAGATAATATAATTATATTAAGAACAATAAATAATAAAAAGCATTATGGTATTAAACCTATAATAGCAATTAAAGAAGTTGATGAAGAAAAAGAATATGATAGTGAAGATTCTATTTATGAAAGAAATATTGATAAAAAAATTAAAGAAATTGAAAATATGAAATTAACCTCTGTAAAAATAAATAAACTTTCTCATAATTTAATTCAATTCGGTTCAAAAAAAATTAAAGTAAAACTCGAAAATTCAGAATTAAAAGTTGAATTAGATAATAATAAATTTATTAAATTAGAAGAATTTATAAATATAAATAAAAATACTGAAGAAATTCTTCAAAAAGCCAAAAAACCTTTTTTCAACAATATAACTATTAAAACAATAAATAAATAATTAGATTAATAAAATAAATATATAAAAAATTTATTTGAATTTATTTAAAAAATGAACTTAAAATTTAACATTCAAAATTGAATTAAAAAAAATTAAAAAAAAATAATTAATGAATGTTAATCCTAATTAATGATTTGGAACCTTTTTACTTTTATGATTTTTAACAAAATAAATTAACATAGTTTTAGCAAGTTTAATTTTTTTAATGACATCATTATTATCTCCATTCATAGCATTTTGAATAGTTTCTTGTTCTTCTTCTCCTTTTTTATTTTTAAAAATAAAATCACTGGTTTCAGTAGAAAAAATAATTTCAGTTTGATCATTAAAAAAAATTTGAATTAATTTATTACTTAATCTAAACAAAATAGCATTTTTAGAAATTAAAAATTTCTTAACAAAAAATAATTTATTCATAACACTATCATTATTATAAGTAGTAGCATTATTAATAAATTTTTCTTTTTTAACAGCTTCAAAATCTTGTAAATGCTTATTAACAATATGTTTAAAAATATCAAATTTCTTAATAATATCTTTACTAGTATTTTTACTAGCTAAATAATTTTCTAATTCAATTTCATCAAAATTTTGACTTGATTGAGCATCTTTTTCTAAATAAATATAATCATAATTATTAGTATTCGCTAAATCTTGATCATTTTGATCTTTATTCATATGTCTTAAAATATTACTATAATCATTAAAACAAATACCAATATGAGTATTATTAATAAAATAAACAAAACCAAATTTAGAAGCATAATCAAAATATCTTGAAATTTTCCTACTAAAAAAATTTTTAGTTCCTTGATAATTTTGTCCTTCATTTCCATATAAAAATTTATTAGTTCCATCACTTAATTTTTTAAGAACTCCATCATCAAAATCATCAATATTATTATCATTAAGACCATCACTATTATAAGCATTCAATTCTTTAAAATTTCTACTAGAATTCATTTTATTATAATTATCATTATTATCATTTCCATATTTACTCTCACTTTTACTAAATTGATTAATATAATTTTGAGAAGGAGGACAAGATAAAGTACTTAAAGGTAAAGTCAAAGGAATTGTATGAAACATTTTAAAAAAATCATGTTCAGTAATAGCATCTAAAGAAGGTCTTTTAGAAGGATCTAAATTTAATATACTAGAAATTAATTTTTTAGCAGAAGGATCAACTTTAATATTTTCTGGAAAAGAATAAGAATTCATTTTAATTCTTTTATAAGTTAATTTTACATCTGCAGTTTCAAAAGGAGGTCTCCCAAATAACATAGTATACATAATAACTCCTAAAGACCATATATCAACTTCATATGAATGACCATTTTTTTTTTCTAATATTTCAGGTGCTATATAATTTGGTGTTCCACATATTGTTCTTCTTCTTTGACCTTCATATTCTAATTTTGCTGCAAGACCAAAATCTCCTAATTTTAATTCTAATTTATTTGTTAAAAATAAATTTCCTAATTTTAAATCTCTATGAATTATACGATGACTATGAATATATTTTAATGCTTTTATTATTTGGAGAGTATAACATTGAGTCTCTATTTCTGTTAATCTTTTCCTTCTCTTTACTAATTCATTTAATGTTTGATTTGAACATAATTCTAATAAAATATATACATTCTCTTTATCTTCAAAAAAATGCTCAAAATTTACTATATTTTGATGATGAAGTTTTTTATGTAGTTTTATCTCATTTATTAATTTTTTCCTTGATTTTGCATTGTTTAATGCTTTCTTTTCAAATGCTTTTGCCGCAAAAAATTTTCCTGTATCTACTCTCTTCATTTCATAACATTTTGCAAATCCTCCTTTTCCTAGAAATTTACCCCTTTCATATTTTATCGTTTTGTCACTTCCATTTATTTTCTCTTCTATTTCTATCGGAGTTTCTACTATAAATTCTTGTTCTTTTGTTTTTTTCTCATTCTTTTTATCCTCCATTTTTTAATTGAAAAAAATTCTAATTTAAACACAAATTTAATAAAAAAACCAAAAAAGAAATAAAAAAAAAATAAATAAACAAACAAGTAAATAAATAAATAAATTAAAAATAAAAATAAAAAAAGAATTTCATAACCCCTGAAAATAAATTAAAAAAAAAAACCATTAAAAAAAGTAAAAAAAAATGGAAAAACAAAGTCTCTTTCGTGAATACTTCCCAGGATACATGGGTCACATTCCTTATAAAAGTGAAGTAATAGGTATGACAGTGGGAGCAACAAATAATCACATAAAATCATTATTAACAAAGGAGCCAGATTACAAAGCACAATTGGAGCCAATCCCAGATGAAGATTACACATATTACAACCGTCGTTACTTTACAAAAGATATATCAAAAGCATATCCTTTAGAAGAAGATAAAATATTTTCAAATCGTTCAAAAGATGCTCGAACATGGATTTCAGGTCAAAAACATGTTTTATATCCAGAACATATTCCTGGTTATACAGGTCATTTAAGTGGTTTGGAAATTAATGATAGGAAAGGAAGTGAAATTTTCGGTTCTTCTTATGCTAAAGGATCTTCCATTGCTGTTAAAGGAAATTTCTGTAATGAAGCTGATTTACCACAAAATTTAAGGTATGTTAGTGAAATGAAAGATAAATTTGTTAAACCTAAAATTAGAAGTGTTAATGAAGAAAAAGAATTAGAAGAATTTGATAAACTTGTTAGACCTAAATGGGTTAAAGGAGAATGTAGAAAAACTAAAGCTATGTTTGAAGGTCTTAGTGATGCTTTTCAAAGAGCTGTTACTATGGGAAAAAAAGAAATTACTGAAGTACCTTATGTTGTTGGATATGGAGGATTCAGAAGAGGAGTTGTTAGTGAAGGAATGTATGGAAAAAGTTTTAATGCTGAAAGCTTGAAAAGTGCTAATTTGGATAGTCATTAAATTTTTATTTTAATGGTTTTCTAAATATTGGAATTGTTTTTTTTTATTATTCATTTTTTTTGATTTTTTTCAGAAATTAATTTTTTTTGGTTGTTATATTTTTTATGTTACTATTATTTTTAAATAATCTTTGTCTTTAATTAAAGTTTTTTTTGTAGAAAAAAATTTGATTTTTTCATTACTTTTTATCTTTTTATAAAGTATTTATTTTATTATTCAAAAAAATATAATTTTAATATAATTTACTCTTTTGACGAAAAAATTATAATTATTTACAATTTTATCTAAATAATGATATTTTTCATCATATCACTATATTCCTGAATTGAAATTTCTCCATTACCATCTTTATCAATTTTATCAATAATTTCCTTCAAACTTTTTTCAGCTTCTTTATCATCTTTAACCCCAAAAACTTCTTTTAATTCATTTAAACTAATTTCCCCAGAACCATCTTTATCCATAAAATCAAAAGTAAATTTTAAAACATTTTCATCTAAAAATATTCTTTTATCTAAAGCAGCTCTTGAAAATTCTTCACATTCAATAAAACCATTATTATCATTATCAATATTTTTAAATATATCTCTT
>JAJJLU010000882.1:0-15278 GCA_023807065.1 Isotricha intestinalis
CCCCAATCCCCAATCCCCAATCCCCAATATATATATATACATTATATAATTATAATATTCAAATAATTAAAAAAAAATAATGAAATTCAAAATATTTAAAATATAAAAAATTAAATTTACAATAATTTAATATATTAAAAATCATTAAGTAATTAAAATTATTTATAAAAATGGAATTATATATAATTAATATATGTTTTGATAAAAACATACTTTATGAAAATGTTATTTTTTACTAACATTGTTAATAACTTTAATTTTAGATAAATAAAGTTATAATTAACCAATAAATATAGAAATATAAAAATTTTTTATGAAAATCATAATACTCTTCCAAAATTTATAATATCTTAAACATTCTATATAGAATGCAACTCCTTTTAAAATTGATATATTAACTTATATATTAAATAAAATATCAAAATATTCACAAAAAACAAAATAATTTATAAAATAATTATAAGAAAATTATGAATGAATATTGTATTATATTTTAAATAAGAAATATAAATGTAGAAAGAATAAAAATAATAATTTAAGAAATTGAAAATGTAATCTAACTATGATTAACAATTAATTGTCATTTAAAAAAAAATTAAAATTAAAATTCAATTATTAATATCTCAGTAATTAAAAATAATAATAATAATAAAAATAAATAAATAAAATAAAATAATGTAATGGAAAAATAGCTTATATATTTTTTACATTATTGAATAATTCTATGGTTTAATTAATTTAATTAAATGTTTGTCATAAAAAAATTATTGAAAAAATTGAGTTAACGAAAAAATAATAATTGTTTAAATTTGAATAAAACATTTATCTAATAAATTATATTAAAAAATATGAATCGAAAATACATAAGGATTTTCTTAACAAAAGATGTAAATTATAAAAAAATAAATGATTATCCTTTCATAATTTTAAATCCTTTTGAAAATAATAATAAAAAAACATTTACCTTATCTCAAATAAAGCTCATTTTAGAAAATGATAATATTAATGTTTCAAAGATTGATCAATTTAAGTATTATTCAAATGAAAAAGGAGGGTATATTAATATCAAATTAAACAACGAATATCCTTTAGATAATTGTTTAACCTTATATTTACATTTAAAAAAAATAACAGATTCTGAAATATTAGAAATGGAAAAAAAAATATGTTGTTTAGAACAACAATTACAAATTCAAAAAAATATTTTTCCATCAACTCCAAAAACTAATTTAGATTTTTCTCGTCAATCTTCAGCTTGTGAATATGATTTAATATTTTTATATTCTTCTCCAATTGTAAAACAAATAAAATCAAATGAATCAAATCCTAAATACAATGAATTTAATGAACAAATAAATTATAGAAAAGAAATTCAAGGAATAGTAAATACAATAAAAAACTCAAAGAAACAATTTAATGCTTTATTTGAATGTGCAAGTGATGATAATTTAATAAATTCAATTAGAAAATATCCTAAAATTTTACATATAAGTGCTCATGGAATCATATATAAAGAGAAAGATGAAGAAATGTTTAAATTATGTTTAGAAAATAATGGTTGTGCTGATTTTATAAAAGAAGATAGAATAAAAAGTGTATTAAATGATGCAATATCAAAAATAAATTTAGTTTTCATTGGAGCTTGTGATAGCGAAAAATTAGGTTATCTTTTTTATAAATCTGGAGTCAAAAATGTAATTTGTGTTCGAGAAATGACAAAAATTTCGGATAAAGGAGCTCGTAATTTTTCAAAAAAGTTTTATGAATTATTATTAAAAGGAGATTCTGTTAAAGAAGCATTTAATAAATCAAAAAAATCTTTTAATGACATATCTTTTAATGATGTTATTATGGAATGTTGTTGTAATCATAGACATAAAGAACATTGTAAATATAATTCTAAAAGTAATAAAGAAAAAATTCAATTCCATAATACATTCCATGTTAAAGAACCTAATAAAAATATAATTAAAAATAAATCTAATATAAAAAAATGTATGTGTTTTTATTCTGAATATCATATTCATGATAAAAAATGTAAAATATTAGAAAACCCAGATATTCATTTATTAGAGAAAGAAGAAATTGATGGTGGAAATAAAGTGAAGATTTGTTGTTGTTCACCAAATATTCCTCATAATGAAAGCAATAAATTTAAATTATTTACAAATGAAAATGAAGAAAATAAAAATGAAAATAAAATATTTGAAAAATTAAATAATGGAAATTTTATTATTAATAACAATTGTTGTACTGAATGTGATGTGTTTAATATTATGAAAAAAAAAATTAAATTTATTGGAAGAGGAGAGCAAACTAAAACAATAATGGATATGATTTCAAAGAAAGGAAAAAGGAATAAATTTTTTTTAATTTATGGACCGAAAAATTCTGGTAAAAAGACTTTTGCTAAGAATTGTTCATTTTATTTACGAGAAAGAAACAAAATCGAAAAAATAGAGTTTATAAATCTTGATTCAATTTTTTATTGTTATTCAAAACAGAATATCCAAAATTTAATTAAACAAATATCAACAAAAAGACAAGACGGAAGTGAGATTTCAAAAAATAAAATTTTCATCATTATATCATTTCCTTCAAATATTGAAGAAGAGTCTTTATTTAAATGTGTTAAATCAGTTTTAGAAATTTTGTATAATTATAATGAATTTATATATTTGTTATTAATTGATACTGAAAGTGATGAAAATAAGTTTTCAAATATATTTTCTAATAAAGAATATTGTTTAATTCAAATGACTCCTTTATCAAAGGAATGCAGCACAATATTATTCAAAAAAATTGTTCTCAAAAATCCTAATTATGAATTTTATACTCAAGAAGAAATAAATCAATTACTTGAAATTACTAATTGTTATCCAAGAGGAATAATAGATTTATATTTTTCAATCAATGGAGCTAAAAAATTTGAAGATTTAAAAGAAAATTTGTCTAATACAACAAAAATATTAGAAAATTTAAAAATGGAAATAATTTCTTTTTTTGTAAATAATTCTCAAATTTCAAAATTATTATTTTTACTATCAATTTTACCAAAAGGACTAAGTAAATTCCAAATAGATTTAATTATGGAAAAAAATTATGAAAATGAATTAAATAATAATAATGTAATTAATAAAATCTTTAAAGAAAAACAACAAGAATATTGGTATAAAATAAAGGAATTTTTAATAACTCAAGTGATAAAATGTACAAGTCAAAAATCTAAAAAAAAATGGATAATTGAAGCAGTGAAATTATTTTCTAAACTTTTTAGAATAATAATAGAAAATAATCAAGAAAAAAAAAATAATGATGATATTACAAATTATGAATTTAATGCTATTAATAATGAAGGAATATGGAAAACTTTTAATAAAAAATATTTTGATAAATGCTTTTCTAATTTACCAACTGATAAAAAAATAAATATTCAATTTTTAAAAAAACATAGATATAATTTAGAATGTTTATTTTTAAATTACCAAGAATTAATAATGAATATTTTAGAAGAAAAAAATTTAGAATTTAAAGAATATTTAGAACAAATTTTATTATGTCTTCCTTCTTTATATAAATTGGATAATAGAAAAGAAGAATGTATTTCTTTATTATATCAATATAGAGAATTATCACAAAACTTTAATTTGAAAAATTCACAAGATAGATTAAACTTATTTTTATATAGTTTGGAATATGACTCTTCTTTTAATCCTTCAAATTATTTTTTTTCTCAAAATTATATTGATAATGAAATCTATAAAGAAGGACAAGCAGAAAGTTATTTTTTAAAAGGAATTAAACTAATTCAAATTAAAGAAGCCCCAAAAGAAATTATAAAAAATTTAAATGATTCAAATCACTTTTTTCAAAAACTTAAAAATTATAATAAAATATCAATGATTAATTTTATATTAGGAGAATATCATAACAAAGAATTATCTAAATATGAAGAATCAATTCAATATTATGAAAAGGCAATAAATTATTCTGCAAAAAATAATGAAACTATTTTTATAAAAAGTAATTTAGAAATTGCTAAAGTATTTGAAAAATTAGAAAAATTTGATAAAGCCTATAATTATGCAAAAAATGCTTATAATAAATTAGAAAAAGAAAATAATACTTTATCACTAGAAGTTAATAATTATTTAATTGTCTTAAAACAAAAAAAACAATATCCAATTGTAATGTTAACAGCAAATCCTTTTTTTAATATTAATGGAGATGAAATTCCAGCTTATATAAATAATGAATATTTGATTTTGAAAAAATTAGAAGACAAAATTAAAAATAATATCAGATTTAAACATTTGGTTTTGAACAAAAATAATTTTGAAGAAACATTAAATTTAAAAGGTGAACTTTTAATTATTAAAAGTGATGATTATTACAATTTAAGTGATGTTATTGTATTTGAAAATGAAAAAGGACAAAGTTATTTATATTCAATGGAAGAAATGATGAAAAATAATTTTAAATGTGATTTTCAAATAGTTATTTTAGGTTTTATAAATAGTGAAAAAATTAAAGATTATTTTTTGAAAATAGGAGCTAATAATATTATTTTTTTTAAAAATTTAGATGAAGAAAATCCAATTAATGTTTTGAATTATAATAATTTTATAGGTTGCTTTATTTCAAATTTTATAGAAAAAATAATAAATAAACCATTTAAAATTGCTTTTGACGAAACTTTAAATTCTTCAGATTTAATTAAAAAATCAAGTTCTCTCTTTAAAAATTCTGTTTCATATTATTTAAGTAATAATGCAAATGAAAATAAAGAAATATTTAATATTTATAAACAAAAAAATGGAAAAATTCATTTTAACTATCCAATTATCCCTAAAAAACTTGAAATCACTAAAAATAATTTTAAAGAAATTTTGAATAAAAAAATTGATATTTTTCAAATAATAGAATTAATATATAATAACCAAATAATTAATATTTATGGAAACTCAAATAATTTAAAATATTCGGTTATAAATGCAGTTGCTTATTTTTTTCATAGACAAAACATTTTTGAAATTAAAATAGAAAAACAAGTTAAATCAATTCAAGAAATTTCTAAATTTATAGACACTTCTCAGCAAAAAAAAAATCTTTTAATAATTATATTTGTGGATAAACAATTATTATATAATTCAAAAGGGAATTTAAAAAAATGTTTTATTGGAAAAGATACCATTCATGGTGTTTTTGTTTCAAAAAAAAAATTAATAAATGAAAAAATATGTTATGAAATAAAAAATTATCAATATAAAGAAGAAGAAAGTGAAAAATATGAAAAAAACTCAATTAAATCAAATAAATCAAAAAAATCAAAAAAATTGACAAAAAAAAAATCTTCCAAAAAAAATAATGGGAATTTAATTGTTGGTTTCTTTAATGATTTTATTAATAGAACTTTTTCAAATAATGGAATGAATATTATAAATAAAAAAGATAGTAATAATAATAAAGGAAACTTTGATAATAGTGAAATTAAGTTAATTAACAAAAAACATTCTGAAAAATATGTTGTCATTGATAAATTAAATAATAATGAATTTAGAGAAAATTATTATGAAATGATGTCTTTAGATGAAATTTCATATATAAGAACTAATTCTGAACAACATGATTTTTCTAATACTTTTACTTTTGAAGATAAAAAAGAAAATGAAAAAGAAAATGAAAAAGAAAATGAAGAAGTAAATGAAGAAGAAAATGAAAAAGAAAATGAAAAAGAAAAAGAAAAAGATGATTTCTCATTATTTAATGCAAGTTTTGATAGTTAATATTTTTATTATCTTATAAATTATAATAAATTTTTAAAAATTAAAGTATTAATTATGAAAATAATTAAATATAAATAATTTATTTTGTTTCTGGTTTTACTTACTTTCAATTTTTTTAAAGAAATTCATTATCTACTTTTAATTAATGAATTTACAATCATTATTTGATATAATAAATTTTTTAATATAAATAACGGAGAAATCTTTTGATTATTTGAAGAAGTCAAAAAATAGTATATATATAAACATTAAATTATAAAAGTATATTCTTTAAATTTGAACAAATAATTTTTTTATTTTTTGGCAAAGACAAAAATGATGAATTCTTTCATAATTATTTAAAATTGTTTAAAAAATAAATTACCATTTATTTATGATGATCTAATCAAAAACAAAAAGATTAAAATTTATAACTAAAATAATTATTTATATTATTTTATTAAATTAAAGTTTTTTAAATGAAGGAAATTTCAAAATTGAGGAATGATTGATATTTCAAATTCTCTCTATAATAACAAAAAATGAATTATTTGAGAAAATTTACAAAACAAATAAATTTATAATTTATAAATATTTGATTATCCAAAAATAATGACTAAATCTCAATAATATGTTTATTTTATATATTGATTTCTTAGAATTATGAAAAAATTTAAAGTTGCCTTTATTGTATTCATAAAAAAAAAATTAGATAAAAATATTGAATTATTCTTTTAATAATTGAATTGAAATATAAAAGAAGAATATTTTGAAAAAACCTTATTTAGAAATTTTCTGGTATTAAAATTAAATATATTTTATGTAAAATAGTATATGAAAGTTGATTAAAATTTTTTAATTTTAATCTTATCATTTATATATTTAATGTTAAAATAATTTTTCTTTTTTATGATTTATTTGTTAAAAATTAAATAAAATATGAACAAAAAGAATTTTATAATCTTTTTGATGGTCTTTATTATAAAACCTTCGTTTTCAGCAACTATTAATGAAGAATCGATAAAAAATTGTGGGAATTCTCCTTTATTTTTATTAGATTATTATTCGAAAGGAGAAAAAATAGAATTTGAAGATTTTAAAATAAATAGAGACAACGCTCATGCATTAATAGAAATTGAAAAATCAAAAGATAATGGTAAAGAAAAATCTAAATATAAAAAAGAATATTTAAAAAGATTAAGTCCATATTTTACCTTTATTGGAATAGCAGGAGCAGCTTTAATTATTTTTATTACCACTATTTTTTGTTGGAGCACACCGTCTTGTTGTTATAAAGATAATGATGAAAGAATCAGAATTATTTTATTTTTTATAAGTATTATCTTTTTACTTGGAGTATTTGCTTCTTGTATTTCAGGTTTTGTATTTGCAGAAAGATTTAAATTTTATTTAAATGGATGTAGTTGTAGTTTTGAAAGATTATTTTACAATATTTATGAAGGTCAATTAAAATTCTCTAGTCCCAAATGGAATGGTTTTGATGGGATAATTACTAAATTGAAAGAATTAAAGCAATTAAAATCTATTTTTAAAGAAAGGGAACAATATTCTTTTTATAGAAACGAAACTTTTCAATATGAAAATTTAATTGATCAATTAAAAAAAATCCCAAAAGATAGGATTAATGGATATTATTTCTTAAATTATGAAAGTTTAAAGAATTTCTTTGAAGATTTAAAAACTGAAATCCACACGAAAATCGATGATTATGTGGAAAATAATAATAATACTATAGAACTAATTAAAAACTTAAGCAACCCCGATACCACATTAATCAATAATGCAATTATACAAGTTGAATCATTAAAAAAAAATTTTGAAAATTTCAATCAAACAATATTAAAGGACTATGAGAGTTATAAAAAAGGAATGAAAATTTTAGTTTATTTTTTATACCAAACATTTTATAGTATAGTATTTATAATAATTATATTTTCAATCTTAATTTTTACAATATATTTTTTAGGAATAAATAATCAGAAAATATATTTAATTTCCAAAATCTTATGGTATGTAATATTTATTATATCTATAATATCCTTTGTGTTAGGTTCAGTTTATGGAATGATAAGTTTTGCTATTCATGATTCTATTGGTTATCTAATGTATATATTTGGAGAAGAAAATACTAATCTTGAAAATCCAATAATAATTAGTTCATATAAATCTTTTATTAATATTTGTGTCCAAGGAAATAAAGATTATAGTTTATCAAAAGAATATAATTTAGATTCCAAAAATTTTACAAAATACAATGAAATTTATAAAAATATTATAAAAGAATATAATTCAATTCCAGATTTACAAAAACCTTCGTTTCAAGTTTTAAAAATAATTGAAACTTTAAAAAAAAATTTATTGGAATATAAAGATATTACTTCATCATTTAATTTTACGATAAATAATGACTACTTTAGAAAAGTAAATTGGGTGAATAAATTAGAAGATTGTGAATCAATTCAAAAAGATAAAACTTGTTGTGTAATAAGTAATTTTCCTTATGATAATGGAGATTGTTTAGAATACGATGATAATGTTGAAGAAGGTTATGATTTATATTCTCAAAATTTAGAAATCATTGATAAAGTTTCTGATAAAATAAATGAGATTCAAAGTGAATTTTTAAACTTTATAAATAATATCATGATCAAAAAAATTAAATTACTTTATTTAAAGTTCTTTAATTTTTATGAATTCACTGAAAATGATGTTATATCAAATGATGATATTTTTTTATTTATGAAATGTGATTTTGTAAATAATGATTTAATTGCAGTTTATTCTTCATTATATGAACTTGCATATTATGTTAGAATTTTATGTGCTTTAACCTTATGCATTGCTTTTTTTACTTTAATTTCTGGAATTTGTATACAAATTTCAATGTTAAATTCTATAGATAAAGAAAATTTGAATGATGATAGCTATAAAGATGATGATGAAGAGCAAGAAAGAATATCTGAAAAGCCCAAAAAAATAGAAAGTGAAATTATAAATAAAAGTAAAGAAGAAAAAAATAATTATCAGATTTCTAGAATTTCAGAATTACAAGAATTTTTATGAAATAAAAATTGTTAAATATAACAATGGAAATTTTTTTTAATAATTATAAATAAAAGAATAAAAAACAAAGAAATTTTTGAAAACTAATTTATTCAATGAATAAAATAATTACAAAAAATAAAAACTTCATATTTTTTAAACAACAAAATCCTCTTGAGTAATCCATTTGTCTTTATTTTCATCTCGGAAATTAAAATTATGAATAGGAATTTTAGGAGGATCATCAATATAATTTTCATTTTGATGATTTCTTAAAGTTGCATTATCAAAATAAGCATTAAATCTTGGTTTATTATTTAATTTTTCCTTTTTTTCCCTTTCAATATTATTTAATCTCTCTCCTTCAGTTATATAAGGAGTTTCTAATTGAATAACTCCAACTGGTTCATATTCATTATATTTTTTATAATTTAATTTATATATTTCTTTATTCTTTGCATGTGGCTTTTCATGTTTTTTAGTAACTGATTCATTTAAATTTCCTCTTAACAATTCATTAGAATAATTTTTTATTTCATTTTTAGAAGGGAATGAACTTTCTCTTTCTTGAAGAATTTGCATGGAACTTTTTATCCCTTTTAAAGAAGGATTTTTTCCTTCTTCAATATTTAAAAATTTCATTAATTCAAAAGCTATATCTGCATGCCTTAAATATATGTTAACAATTAATTTGTTTTTTTCTATTCGAAAACTTTTTGTTATTCCTTTTGAACGAAGAAATGATTGTATTGAATCATTTAAAGCTTTGAAATTATTTACATTTTGAATATGTAACATTGATTCATCTTCAAATTTTTCCATTTTTTCTATTTATTTTAAAAAAATTGATTTTAATAATTCTTGATTTAATATTTGTTTATAAATATTTTATGTCTTTTAAAAAAATGCTTTATTTATATTAAATATTGTTAATAAATTTTGTTTATATTTTTTATAATTAAAAGCAACAAAATTTCGCAGATTTAATTGCATATAAAGTAAAACTAATTTTATGATACTGTACTATATTATTATTATTAGAGTTACTGTTATTATTACTAGTTATATTTTCTTTATTTAAATAATTATTATGATTTTTAGTTTCTGAATTAGTTAATGAATGAAAGTCAATTTTACTTGAACTTTTTTCTTCATTTTCTTCTTCAATACAATTACTTGAATTCATATAAGAATTTTTTTGATTATTTTTTTTAGGTGTTAGATAATTAAATTGTTCATTTTGATTATTATTATTATTACTGCATGGAGTATTTGTTTTCAGATTATCATCACTACTTCTTTTATTTTCAAGGAATGTATTATTTTTTTGTTTATTTGATTTAATTGTTTCTATAGATTCAATAAATTGATTATTAATTTTATTTGAATTTTCTTTTTCTTCTTTATCTTCAAAATTTAAATTTTTATTTTCCTTTTTTAATGATTGATTATTAACATTAAGTTTATCTGGTTCATTACTACTTTTCTTTTTTTGTTTTTCTTTTAACACTAGAATTTTATTTTCATCTTCATTTTTTTTATTATTTTTCTTTTCAATTTTTTTTTCATTTTCATTTTCTACCGCATCTTTTTGATTATTAATATCGCTTGAATTTTTCAAATTTTCAAATAAAATATCTGAATTTATTTTTTCGATATTTGATGTAATTTTATTTTTATTTTTAGAAAGTGAATTTATTTTTATATTATTTTTTGTTGTTAATTTTACATTATTATTCCTTTTAAAATTTAAATTTTGATTTGGTTCATTTGTTGGCTCAGAATTGTAGGTGTTTTGATTTCCGAATCTTTTTCTTTTTGAATTAGAATTTTCTTTATTATAATCCATAATTCTGTCTAATATATTTTCATAAGAATTTTCATCATTATTAATTTTTAAGATATTGTTTGGTTTTATTAAAGTTGTTTTCCCATTTTTATTTAACTTACTCATTGAAGTTTTATATTTTTTATTTCTACGTTTTGCCATTGGTTGCATTTGAGATATATTTGAAAATTGATTTGAAGCATCAATCATTGTTACTTTCATTTATTCATTGATTATGATTTTTTGTATATATAAATTATTTTATTTATAAAAATATTATTATTTTTAACAATAATTCATTCTTTAAACCTTAATTTTTTCT
Source organism: Isotricha intestinalis (assembly GCA_023807065.1). Taxonomy (NCBI): domain Eukaryota; phylum Ciliophora; class Litostomatea; order Vestibuliferida; family Isotrichidae; genus Isotricha; species Isotricha intestinalis. The sequence continues at coordinate 10,979 of JAJJLU010000882.1, forward strand.
TAATTTTAAAAATTTTAATGAAAAATATATGTTTAATTGAATATTAATAGAAATTTAAGAATAAAATAAAAATGATAAAGTAGGCATGCTATTTTAATTTAAGGAAATCATAAACAAAAAAACAGAAAATCTCTCATTCATAGAAATATATATATTGTAAAGGAATGAATTTTATTAGATGAATAAAGAGATTATATAAATTTGAAAATATATAAATTTTTGAATATATCTATCATTAAAAGTTAATTTTTCATAAAAAAGTGAAACAAGATTAATTGTTTTAAATTTCAAAGAAAAGTAATTATCAATTTTGTTTAATTTTAAATTATTCAAGAATTTATTTTTATGCTATGTTAATTAGTTTCTTTATTTTTGATTATAAAAAAGATGAAAATTTAATTCAAAAAAATTGTAAAAGTTCAAAAATTGAATTTTTTAATGGATTTAATTTATAATTAATATTAAGAATTAAATTCATTCAAATGTTAGAAAGTATAGCTAAAAAAAGAACTAATATTCATGATATATTGAATCATTTATTCTTAAATATGGGAAAGAAAATATTGTGAAACAGAAAAATATATATATTCATTTGATAATAATTTAATATTGGTTATATGAAAAATATTTTAAACAGTGAAATATTTAGAACATACATATATTCTATTATATATTTTATTAATATTTTTTTGTATTAATTTTTATTTTTGTTTAGCTTCTATTTTCTTTAATAGATTTAGGAGGCATAAAATATTGTTTTCATTTAATTTCGAAAAACTTACATTTTTTTAAAATTGTTTTTAATTTTATTAATAATTTTTTATCTTTCTTTATGGATATTGAATAATAAAAAGGTTTAGAATTTGAATATAATTCCAACTAGCAATTTCTTTATATAATCTTTATAAGTTTTTAATCATAAACCGTTGAAATTATATTCTACATATTTTATTCTGAAATTTTATTATCATCTATATTTATTTTAATAAAATTTCTTTTTTATTAATTCAAATTTTTGATTGCCAATTACACAAATATTTTAATTCATAATTATCCTTTTTCAATAAAAACTGTATAATTTTTATGATGTTAATATTGTATCTTGGCCAAATTGTATTTAAATCCTAAATGATAAATTTTGAAAAATAATATTTATTTTTATTCTTTTCATTTGACATATTCATAAATTTTTGATGGACCTTTGGAAAGTATTGAGTTTTAAATTTTCATATAAATTTACATTGATTATTGTTTATAATTGAAGTAATTGCTTTTTTTCTAAAATAAAAAGTTTCATTTATGAGATGAATAATGTTTTTATCAATAATTCTAATTTTTTTTCAGACAATCACAAAAGTATTTCATCAAAAATTTTCTTAAACAAAAAATATATGAATTATTATACAAATTTAAATTATATATATTTTTACTCTTATTTATATAATGTTATTTATTTGAAATTTAACTTAGGTATATAATTATTATGATTTCTTTTATTATCTGAATTACTTGTATTTAATTTGAATTTTTTTCCAATTGATACATTAATTCTATTTGTATTTAAGTCAAAAGTTTTATTTTCATTTTGGATTCCATTTTTATATGTATTTTTCCTCATATTATCTAACTCCTTGACCATTAATTCAAAATCTTCTTTTATTTTACTTAAAGTTTTTTCTGTTGAAATTCTAATATTTTCAGAAACTTCAATTTGATTCTGTAATAATTCTCTTAGTTTTAAATTATCATTAACTAAATTATTTTTTATTTCTTCAGAATTTTTTTCTTTATATGATTTAATATGATTTTGTAAATCTGATAGTTTATCCATCATTAATCTCAGTGATTCAAAAGTTTTATTTGAAAAACTATTATTACAATCTTTTTGATAAATTAACTCTTCTATTGAATTTAAACTTAAAATACTTTTGTTAAATTTAATTACATAATTTATATTTGATGTATTATCATGTATATCTAATAATTCAAATTTATCTTGGCCAATATTAAATTGAATACTACATAATTGTTTAATTTTATTTTTATCAATTGTATCAAAATGAAAAGCTGGTAATAATATTGAAATAAATGACATTTTATATTTGTTCAAAAAAAATTAACTTTTTGAATATAAAAATTTATTTAATATTATTAATTTAACAATAAAAGAAGATTTTATTTTTTCATTTTCATTAATAAAAAAAATTTTTTCTAATTCTAAATCATAATATATAATATTATCAAAAGCATTTTTTTATACTTTTCATTAGATTATTTGTCTGTGCTATCTAAAGTTCTTTCAGCTCATTTATTCCTAAAACCACAAGATCCAATAATATTACAATTCCTATAGTAAAAGAATTAAACCATATAAAGTATAGGATTATTATAACAAAGGATTCCACTTATTTCTTTTGAATTTCCATTAATTTTTGTTTTAATGAGTTAATTTTATTAATCATTAAATTAAATTCCTTGGTTTTAAATGAATTATATTATTTGTTTGTTCTCACAACAAAAATGTTTTAGATATGGAAATATATCTTTAATTATCTCCCTTTTAAATAATAATTATAATATATAATTTACCTTTCTTAGAATTAATTATAAATATTAATTGTCAAATAATGATGATTTTTAGATAATATTTCTCTTTCTCATTTTTAAATGAAATCTTTTTTATTTATATGCTTTTTTCTTTTGACACTGAATTTTAAAAAAAATAAAGATTGGATGATTAATCAAAAAAAAAAAACTTTAATTGGCAATATAAATATTATTTTGGAATTTCACTGATTTTTTTTAAACTTTCATAATTAACTATTTAATTAACATCAATACTAACAGTTTCATCCCCAACAACTTTCAAAGCTTTGTTTAACACATTTAATTTAAAAGCAATATCAAAATCAACAGAAGGATAATAAGAAATATTTTTAAAAAACTTAGCACCAGTAGTTTCTTTAACTTTCGAAATAATTTCTTCCATACTTAATTTAGGTTTTTCTCCTAATAAAAGGCTTTTAAAATATTCACAAATTAAAAAATCTTCAAGACAATAATCTAAACTTCCAGCAGCAACTAAAGTAATAAATTCTTTATTTCCATATTTTTTTAAATAACTTAAAGTAGCTTCAAAATTATTAGGAGAAGCAACAAGAACTTCTTTAACATTTTTATTATCAACACATTTATTAATTGCTTGAGTACCTGCTGTAGTATTATGATAACATATTTTATTTTTAATTTTATCTGCATTTGCTAAAATTTCACTTTGTGAATTACCAAAATCAAAACCTTCAATTTTTTCCCCATCTCTTTCTCCTAATAAAATTGCATCTTTATTCTTCTTTTTCATTTCTAAAGTATCTTCCACTGATTCTTGAGGAAAAACTTTTTTTGCTCCTACTAAATGAAGATGACATTCTACTGATGATGCTCTTAGAACATCAAATACTACACATATACCTTTTGCTTCTTCGCATCCATCTGATGCTATTATTATTTTAATATTATTTTCTTCCATTTTATAATTATTATTTTTTAATTTTCATTTTTTGTTTTTATATTATATTTTAATTTAAAAAATAAAATTAGATTGTCTTTATGTAAATATTGAATAGATTGTTTTTGGAAATATGATGCGACTTTTCACATATTTTTTTTAAAATTATCCTAACTTATTTTGATAATTAGATTATATTAAATTATTTTTAACAATTCAATTATTTCTGTTATCAAAATCGGAATATTAATAAAACAATTTTTCTGTATATAAATATAAATAATAATTATTAATTAATGAATTTTATTTTTAAAATCTAAAAAATTAAAATGTATTTAAAAAACCATAAAATCTGATTTTTTAATTTACACAAAAGATAATTTTATTTATCAAAATATATATTTTTAAGTTTTTTAATCTTAAATTATAAAAAAACATTAAATATATGTGAGAATCATAATTTTTTTATATTAAAAATAAAAAAATGAATATTTATTTATTTCCTTGTTTCCTTATTCTATAAAATTAATTCTCATTTTCATTCTAAATTATATATTTTCTGTGATGTTTTTTGTAATTCAATATCAATAAATTATGAATCAGTAAAACCTAATAATTTTAATGATGAAATCAATAATAGCAAGTGTTTTTTCTTATATTATATGGAAAAGTGTTAATATGTTTATTAATTTCCAAAAATAATAATATGAAGATGATTTAGAAAAAGAATATTTTACTGATTCATCAATTGTGAAAAATATTGATTGCTTTTATAAATATGTATTTAGAATATCA
>JAJJLU010000883.1:0-15177 GCA_023807065.1 Isotricha intestinalis
CCAATCCCCAATCCCCATCCCCAATTATTTAATCATAAAAAAAATATTTTTATAAGTATATTATTATTATTTTATCAAATATTTATTTAACCCTTTAATTTTTTTATTAAGATTAATTTTTGATTTTTATAAATATTTAATTAATTCATTATAATCAAATTATTATCTTTTTAAAATTAAATAACTTTCTGAATATGAGAATATGTTCTTTTTGATTTATTGACAATAAATATTTTATAATAATAAATATTATAATAATTTTTTCTTTTTTACAATTTAAAGAATTAAAATATTAATTTCTTTATTATTTTGAATAAATAATTTAGTTTGAGAATTTAAATCCCAAGAACCTTATATAATATCTTATGTTAAAATCATATCTTTTATATTATTATCAATATTTTTGAATTTATTTTTATTAATTTTTATACTTTCTTTTTCTTTTTCCAAAGAATAATATTTTCCTTTATTTCATCTTGAGACTCAATATTTGATTTATATTTATTTGTTTTATTTTTATTCTTTTCATAATCTGAAGATAATTCTTCATTATCATTCTCTTCATCAGAAGAATTATCTTTTGCTTTTTTAGTAAATTTTCTTTTCTTATTTTTTTGTTTTTTTTTCTTTGTTTCTTCTTCTTCTTCATCATCATCATCTTTTTTTGCTTTCTTTTTTTTTTAATTTTTTCATTTTGTCTTCTTCTTTTTGGAAAATAAAATTAAATAAATATTTATTTTAAGTATAATTGATAGGGATTGGGCCCAATCCCAATTTTTATTTAAATATTATCTTAGTTTAATATTATTCTTTTCAATGATGGAAGAGAAAGACTAATAATGATTTCCCATATGAGGAAACAAAATACCAGTAGAATGTTGAAGAAATGAAAATATTAATTCCTACTTTAAAAGATGAAATGAAATCATGCCTCACAACAGACTTAGTATTCCCTTTAATAGAAACAGTTGCTTTTTATACTTTAAAAAGATTCTTCAAGCTCAAATCATCAGGTTCAAGTAATAATAAATCCCTTTCCCAATTTAAAGAAACTCTTTTATCAAATATTTCAAATTTTGATTCTTTTATATTTATTCCAAAAAGAAATTCATTTGCCTTGGATGCTTCAAATAATAAAGGTAGTCAATTTAAGTCTCCTAAAGTTTATAATATGAAAGGAGACGAGAGTGTAATTGTCTTCGGAAATGGTGAAAGTATATTATTTATATATGATAATACCAGTAATTTAAATTTATTCTTAGAAAATAATCAAAATATGAAAATGGCCTGTTTCTGCCTAAGGGTAAATCAAATTTTTTTGAACTTAAAAAGAACATAAAATCCCATAGGTATTTCAATAGAAATAATTTATATTTTTACTTTACTGAATTCGACAAAAATAATAAATCTAATACAAATACTCTTAAATTAACCACTCTATCAAGTGCTCTTTTTATAGATTCTGATAATATTATTAGAAAGAGAAATTTATAAAAAATCTTCATAGTTTTGATGCTGAAAAAGATTTAGTAAATGAATATGAGATTAAAAATAGCAAAAATGAAGAAACAAAAAAATTGGATTCAAACTTTATTCTTTTGGAAAATGAAAACAAAAAAAAAATAATTAAAGCTATGAATATTTATATAAGAGATGCAGGATTAAATGATGTTCATTTTTATTTTAAATCAAAGATAAGTATTGTAAAAAAAGAATAACAAAAATAAGATGCTATCCAGTATTATATGGAGATACTACTAAAGTTGGAAAAGATTTAGTGATAATTTAATTATAATTAAATGGACAAGAATTGTTTGTTGACATTCAAAATAAAGTTAATGGTAATCAGGTAAATTAAATTGAAGAATAAACTTATATATGATATTTAAAAAAGAATTTGAAATTTAAAATTTTCGTATAAAATTTATTTAAATAAAAAAACAAAAATAATTAAATTTAAAATTAGCGAACTAACAATTAATTTTTTAAAAATTAAAATAATTAAAGAAAAATAAATTACCACACACAGTTTAATAATTATTTATCAAAATGATTAACATCTACAGTTTTAATGAAATCAGAAAGTTTATCATCTTTCATTGAAATTTGGGTTACTCGTTTATTAACCCATTCTGTGCAATCTTCCATTAAACACCAATTAAGATCTCTTCCGCACCCCTGGGATTGAATAAGAGATTTCCCATTTCTATTCTTATTTTCTTCAACTTCATCAGGAAAAAGCCCAACTTGTTCAGTATCTTTTCCAAAATCTTCTTCCTGTTTTTCCTTTAAAGTACCAATGTTGAAAATTCCATTAAAAAATTTCACAACATAATTTTTGAATCTGCCAGTAAAAATATCCTTTAATTTTGTTCTGTTTCCACATTTCATACTGTTACAACCTTTTATTTTAAACCAGATGGTATGACAATAAGGGCATCTTTTATATCTATTATTATCTTCTGCTCTATCAAAAAATGCTGTTTCGGATTTTAAGGATGATTGAACAATCAAAGTAAAACTATGGAAATCTGTGAAAATCTCATTATTAAAAGTAATAATTTCAACTATTGCAGTATCAGTATCTGTTACTTTATTTTTGACTACTTCTGAGAATCTTTCTATTAAATCATCTTTAAAATCAACAAAAGAATAATATAAAGCAAATTTTAATGAATTCTCATTTGCATTGTTAAATTCTTTTTTAAATAATTCAAGAGAATCTTTAAATTCTTTTAAAAATTTCTCTCTATCTTCAATTAAATCCATATCACCATCATTTCCAAGAGTGTTTAATAAATCTCTATCTTTTATACTTATTTTTTCAATATTTTTCATTGGTGATTTTATTGTATTTAATTTTTCTAATAATGTTTCTGAACTCATATTTTTTGATGTAAATATAACATTTTTTTTTTTAATTTTGAGTCTTTTTTCAATTACTTCTAAAATTTCTGCTTCTTGAGTCGTTGAAATATTTTCAGAAAATGTTATAATAATTGCAATATTATCTCTATGTTCAAAAAAAATTTTAACCATTTGTAAAAGAGCCCTAACTATATCATCATATCTTGTATTTAATTTAGTAACTAAGTAAATCATTCTAGCGGGAATTGCTGAAAGAGTACATTTTTGTATCTTTAGATGTTTAACTATATCTTCAGCTGCATTTAATCCAGGAAAATCTATATAAAAACTTCCATCTGGACTCATACAATATTGAACATCTCTGGTACATGAAAATCCATCATTTTTTGTTTTTAGATTGCATTTACATATTTTGTTAATTATTGTTGTCTTTCCATTACCAACTGAACCAAAAAGAATTACATTATCTGAACTGTTTTTTATTTCATCAAAATTTTCATTCACTAAAAATTCATCATATTGTTCTGTCATTTTTTAATTATTAAAGAAGCATTGAATATTCTGAATTTATATAAATATAAAATAGTTAATATAAAATAGTTAAATTGAATATGTAATTAATTTATATCTATTTTTGGAAAAAATAGTTATGTGGTTGTTAAAATAATTAATAAATTAAATAATATTTATTTTATTTTATTTATTTATTATATAAATAATATTTATATAATTAATTTATCATAATGGGGATTGGGCCCAATCCCCTATCCACAATATTATATATTTTTTTGGAAATTAAATTACTTAGAAATAAAAGTATTATTATTTTTTATTTAAAAAATAAAAATTTTTATTTTTAAAGAAACTAGATGTGGAATAATAAATTTCAAATAATTTTTTCATTAATTATAATAATAATAATATTAAATATATCATGTGAATCTTATGTTAACATACCATTTAAAATTTATAGAGAAGATGAACCATCTATATATACAACAATAGAAGATTATTTTACTTATCAGTCAAATTTAAAATTTTATGGTTATATTTCAATGAGAGAAAAATAAGTCAAAATTCTAATAATTTTTAGTTTTGATGATTTTGGATTTTATTTCTTAAAAATGGAACAAATATAGGTAATGTTGATAAATCATATATTCCAAAACAATCCCTTCTTACAAAATCGACAAATTTAGTTATTTATTTTTTAGATCATATCAACATATAACTAAAGCCAATGATACTTTTTCATTTAATATAGATAATGGAAATCCTTTAAAATACGAATCAATAAGATTTTTATAAGCATTTATGGATAATAAAAAAAATTCATTTTTGATGATTGGATTAAGGCTAATTGGAGATTTAATAAGAGATAGTGAGCTTAATTTAGTGCAACAATTAAAAAAAATAAATAAACAGATACATATGATTGGAGTATACATTATGATGAAAAAAATTCAGAAAATGAAGGTGTTCTTTTAAGATTTTATTTTAAATTTCATACCCTTTTTTTCTTTTAATAGTTCTCTTATGTTATATTTTATTTCTATATCATATTCATTATTTATTACAATATCTATCTTTTGTAAATATTCTGATAAAATTTGACAAATTGTACCTTTTGTTTTTTTTTTAATATTGCAATATTAATAAAGGTAAAACCATAAAATAATGCAAAATCCATTATTAATTTTAATTGTATTTGAAGGAGAAATATTAGTTTTTATTATTGATGTGTTTTTATTAAATTAATAAATATAATTTTTAGAAATATAATCCTCTTTTAAATTTTTATTATTTTTGCCATATAACATTTTAATTAATGGTAAAAAAGTTTTCATAGAATTTATTGATATTGAATTTTCTAATATGCATTTTTGCAATTTTTTGAAAAACATAATCTATTATTTATTTATCTAACATTCACAATGGATAAAATAAGTAAAAATATCTTTGAAAATTTTTTATAATATCATCATAAGATTTATTGCCTAAATTTTGATTTTGATTATTTTGAGAAAATAAAAATTGTAAATATAAATCTATATTATTCTTAAAAAGGTATATGCTATTCTTTTATAAGTATTGAAAAGATAGAATTTTTTATCACTTTTTTATAGGAGAAATTAAATATTTTACCTTTAAAATTATTTCTTTAATACAATAAATAAAATAAATTTATTTCTGATTTTTTGATTTATTTTTTTTTACTTTCAACTTTGGAGTTTCCCTAAGAAAAAAATTATTTCTACAGTATAGGTTCATTTTTGTTTCATAAGTACCAAAATGATCTGTATTATTATTCTTTTCAATTACATCTTCATAAAGTTCTAATGTTTTAGGTAATTTAATTTCAAGTTCTTCAAAGCCAAAATCTTTTAAATGATATATTTCTCTTCTTTTCTGGAAATAAATTTTATCAAAAAAGAAAAGAAGTTTTGTTTATAATATTTTCACTATAACTTTTAAATTTTCTTATTTTTTTATATTATTATAAATTTCTTTTTTTTAAAGAATTTGTTTCTTTTTTATATTTTTTACTAATATTATTATTCAAAAATTCTTCAATTCTTTGTCCTTTTATTTTTTTCATAACTTTTTTTATTGGATTTCTTTTAATTGGACCATCTAACGGAAAGAATTGAAATAATTTTGAACTTCCAATTTTTTTGTTTTATTATTTCATTAATGAAGTTAATAAAAAAGTTATATAATGATTTTTTATTTTAGTTTTAATATTCTTGTGACAAAATTTTCGAGAAAAGTTTTTTCCAATCATTTGATTTGCTTTTTTAACTTTAGTTGTCCTAGCTCTTTTTTGATGAATAATTATAAATTTGTCTTTTTTGGTTTGTTTATAGCTTTTGCTATATTTGAATTTAAATCTATTTGAAATATTTCAATAAAGTATACTTAATTTTACTTCATTATTTTGATTTAATAAATTATTATTAAACTCATTTAAATTCATTTCAAAAAAATTACTTTTAAAATTTTTATTTTTTGTATCACTTGAAATTATTAATTGTTCATTATCATTATTTTCACTATTATCAAATATCAAGAAAATAATAAAGAAAAAGTATATTTTTTTATGAAAAATATTGATAGTCAGATACCATTAAGCAATAAGGGATGGTTAGATTTTGATCTAAACTCAGTTCCAAATAAATTACTAATTTTAGATAGGAATTTATTAACAAAATTATGCTCAATTAAAAAAATTGGGAAATATACAGATTTAATCTATGCCCCTTTTATATAATTTTTGGATTTAATAAAGTAAATAATAAAGAATTAAAAAAATAATCTTGGAAACAAATAGCAAATAGAATTTTAAATGATTCAAATATTATTATAAAAATTCAAAATTTAGATTTGGAAAATATGGTTGATTCAAAAAAGACAGAAGCTTTTGTTTTTTTGAATTTACTTGAATTTGAAATTAACCATATAAAACATTTTTCTTTAGATTTTACAAAGTTAATTGTCTGACGACAGGGAGTGGTATCCTACCTTATTTTAATACATCCATATAATTATAGAGATGACCAGGGCATCATACACCCTGATACTGAAGTATTCTTATTCGCCAAAAAAATGCAGAAAATGAAAGATAAATTTTATCATTTTAAAAGATTATTATTTAGCCTAAATATAATGAAAATCCCTTAACTAATTATGTATTTAATTTTCAAGATAATCGAGAGCCTATAACAATAAATAATAAGAATGATATAAATAAAATTGCTTTTTGTATGGACATGGATAATATTATATTATTATATTCTAAATTATTAAGATATGCAACACAATTTTGCAAAGAATATATTCTAGTAATTGTTTTTTTATTTAAGTTTTTTTCAATTTCAATTTAAAAAATTATGGAATATAAAATTATTTTTGCTTAATATTAAAATAAATAGTTTTAATATAATTTTATGAATAAATTATTTATTCTTTTTTTTAATTTTTTTTTTTTATTTTTATTATTACCTTTATTATTTACCTTCTTGTTCCATTTCCTTTTTTTATCTAAAGCAATATCCATATCTAATTTAAGTAAATCTTTTCCAGTTGTCATTTATCGACAATTTCATCCATTCCTTCCAGAAATATTCCACCCATTGTTTTTTTATTATCAAATTTATCCTGCCACAGTTCCAATACCATACAATACTCTTTCATCTGGACTTAATATTTCTTCAGTTATAAAATCTTTATCTGTTATACATTCATAAATACGTTTAATTATTCCGAATTGGGGTGTTGATCTAATCTTAATGAGCCAACTTGTTATATTAGTTCACATTTCTTAATGAATCTATCCTCTACAGTTTGTTTTTCTTATTGTTATTATTTGAGTTATTTTTGGAAGGATTTAATCCGTATTCTTCTTCTATTTCCTCTTTTAGATCATCAATATCTTTTTGATTCAAGATTGGCAATATTCTTTTTTATCAAAAAAAGATTTTTTTTCCACATTTTTTAAATTTTGATATTCTTTTAATTCTTCTGGTGATGTTTGTATTCTTCATCTTTATTTGCTTTAGCTCTTTGTCTTTTCTGAGGAGTTTTATGTCCTTTATTTTCGTTAGTCTTTGACAGATTTTTTTCTATATTATTAAAAGTTTTCGCAAATCTTTAAAAATTATGGAATAAGATGTTGATTTTTTTTCCTTTATCATTTTCTTGAAATATTTCAGCTTCTTCACTTTTTGTAGTAATTTCCTTAGGAAATGGAACTTGTTCATAATTTATCTGGAATTTATATCTATATCAATTTTTGTTTTTAAAAAAACAGTTCTTCATCTGTTGGAATAACAACAACAGGAATTTTAGATTCTGCTTTAGATAATAAACCTTCCTCACTCCTAACCATTTTCTTATTTAATGATTTATCCAATTTAATTCCTAAACTCTTAGATAAGAGATTAAATATTCTTTCTCTAAAGAAAGATGAATTTTCAAATACACCTACCGAACAAACAATTAAATCAACTTGCCCATCAAGATCACCATAATACATCATTATATGATCAGCATGAATCTTGAAAACATATCTCTTGCTAAAATGGCTCTTTCATTTTTTTTGTCAACTACTTTTTCAACATCTCTTATATCATTTGAAATACCACTAATATCTAATAAACTAGATTTCTGATTGAAGATATTAAACATTTCTTCAGCATCTTTATTAGTACATTTACATAAATAAGACATACAAGAAGCATCTATATCACCAGTTCGCGTTCCCATCATAACACCAGTAAGAGGAGTTAATCCATATTAGTAGATACTACTTTACCATCTCTAATAGCAGCTAAAGAAGCACCTGAACCTATATGACAAGTAATAACATTAGGAGTTTTCTTTTTATTTAAATATTTTTCTTTAGCAACAAGAGCTAAATATTTATGACTTGTACCATGGGCACCATATTTTCTAACTTTATAATCAGTATAATATTCATAAGGTAATGCATACATATACTCTACTGGTTCCATACTTTGATGATAGGCTGTATCAAATATAGCGACATGTTTAACACTTTTTGGTAAAGCATCATAAAAGGCATGAATGCAAGTAAGATGTACATAAGCATGTAAAGGATCAAGAGGAGCAAGTTCAGCAATCTTATCCTCAATATCTTTATCTAAGATATGAGAAGAAGAAAAATAGGCTCCGCCTTGAACAATTCTATGACCAACTCCACCTTTTTCATCAAGAGATTTAACAATATCAAAAGAAATTAAATTATCTGAAAGAAGTTTAACTGCTTCATCATGATTTAAGATAGGTTTTATTTCTTCTTTCTTTTCTACTCCTTTTTTAATAGTAAAAATAGCATCTTCATGTCCTATTCTTTCAACATTACCACTAGTAAGAGGAACTAAATATTTTGATTTTTCAATTATTTTTGATACAAATTGTACTTTTTCATCTTCTTGATATAATTTAAATTTTAAAGATGAAGAGCCTGCATTAACACACATTATCTTAAACTTATTATTTATATATATCTCCTTTAACAATAAATATTATATCTAATTAAATCAATAATAATAAAAAAAATTACATACCTTTTAAGTATGTAATTCTTTTGTATCTTTCTTTATAATGAACCACAAACAAAATTTTGTTGAAGTAATTAATACTTCAAGATTAGCATTTTTAGTTCTTATTTCATCCATAAATTCTTTTTCTTCTTTTGGATTTTTCATTCTTATTCTATAAACAAGTTTCATCAATAATCCCATTTCAGCAGTTTTAACTTGAACAACTTCATATCTTTTAGTGAAGTGTTCAAAAGTAGCTTTTAATTCATTTTCATAATCAAGTAATTCAGGTATAGTATCTTTTAAAATACGATCAATTCTCTTATGTTCAAAAACACTAAATGAATTTAAACCAAAGTAAGCTGCTGCCATAATTAATAAGAATAAAACACCATAAGCAAGATATCCAGTATTAAAAGCTAGACCACTAGCTGAAGTAATTAAGATAGTAATAATTTCTTCACTACTTCCTTGAGCAGAACGGAATCTGACTGAAACAAAAGCACTACTCTATCTTTTGCTAAACCATAACTTCTTAATCTTATTTTCTCTTTATAATTTTCTTTGGAAAGGGAATTTCTTATTAATAAATTATTAGGTGTATCATAATAAACTGGTAATTTTACTATTAAACTTCTTCCTACAATCGTTACTTTTTTATCTTCGATATATAATTTATAATATTTAATAATTGATAAAACAGATTAAGCAGTTGCAGGTAAATATTTTAAATCACCAGAATATAATTTACCTTTATTAATATCAGACATCATATCAGGATCATAATTACTATCAATTAATGGTATTAATTTGTTTTCATAATCACTAGGTAAAGGTCTAGCTAAAACTACCATTTTATCTTTTGAATTAGTTTTAAATATATCTATATTTCCCTTATCATTTTTATTTAAATCTAAAAAATCTTCATCAAAAGGAATTGATAATTCAGTTAAAGTTCTTTTAATCCCTTTTAAATAATAAAATGATGGAATATCATCTTTATTTGAATATAAATAAAAATGAACTTTTTTGTAATATTTAGAGTTCAAATTTCTTTTTTTAATTCTTCTTTAACTCAATCTTCATAAAATCATTTATGTGTACTTTCCATATTTTTAGCAGTTGGAACCTTAGGTAGTCCAGGCATTGTAAATATTTCACCAGTAAATGGAACAATAAATTTAGCTTCAGTAAATAAACGAAATGAATCTATATGTAAAGTAAAATTTTCAGGAACATTTAATAATTTAGGATCATCAGATAAGGATGTTGGAATTTTTGAAATAACTACATCATAATCGGCATATTCCTTAGCAGAATATTCTTCTAATTCTTTTTTTGAACGACTTGAATATTCAACTTTTCCTGCTACATAAATTTTATTTGCAATTACAAATATCTTTTCTTCAAGAATCATCTTTTTATTTATAAGATGTTTAAAATCAATCTTGTTATTCATATTTATTTCATCTAAGGCAATTGCAGCTAAATCTTTTCCACCTTTTGGCCCATCAACATAAGAAGTATTTAATGCATATTTAAACTCTTCTTCTTTTAGAATACTTTCAAGTGCTTTTATTTCATTAGTAGTATCTGATTTAAATTTATTAATAGAAACTATAACAGAGATATTATATAGTCTAACATTTTTTAAATGTTTAATTACGTTTTTACTCCCTTCTTTTACAGTTTCTACGTTTTCTTTATCAAGTTCATCAAACTTCATTCCAACATGTAGTTTAAGTGCTCTAATAGTTGTAACCATACAAATTAGTGAAGGATGTAATTCAGCAAGAAGAGAGAAAAGATCTAAATATTTTTTGAATTCCTAAGTCTAAACCAAAACCAGCTTCAGTTACAACATAATCAGCATGTTTTAAAGCAAGATCATTTGCAATAAGAGAATTAGTTCCATGAGAAATATTAGCAAAAGGCCGCCATGAACAAAAGTAGGTGTTCCATATTTTGTTTGAACTAAATTTGGCTTTAGATCATCTTTTATTAAATATCTAATTGCATTACGACAATTTAAATCTTTAACAAATATAGGTTTATTATCTAGTGAATAAGCAACTGTTATATCTTCAACTCTATTAAGGAAATCTTCTTCATTTTTATTTAAACAAAATATAGCCATTACTTCACTAGCAACTGTTATACAAAAAGAAGAGTGATATTCTTTAGTTTTTGAGTCATTTCGAGCAACAATGATATCTCTTAAAGAACTATCATTCATATCCATATTCCTTGGTAAAACAATTCTATCTGGCTCAAAATTTAATTCAGAATGTTGATATAATTCATTATCAATTAAAGCTACAATCAAATTATTATCAGAAGTTATGGCATGAATATCACCAGTAAAATGAAGGTTTATATCATCTTCTGGATAAAGTGTTGATTCACCACCACCAGCTCCTCCACCTTTAACAACAAATACTGGTCCTAAGGATGGTTCTCTTAAACAAGCAACAACATTCTTTTTTAATAAAGCAAGAGAATCAGCAAGAGATATAGCAGTAGTTGTTTTCCCTTCTCCATCTTAAGTTGGCGTAATTGCAGTACATAAAATAATCTTCCTTTTTCTATTTTTCCCAAAAGTTTCTTTTTAAAAATTTACTGCTCCATCTAATTGTTGTTTTACATGTATGTAATCTTGCTCTATTTCTTTATAATTTTTTTTTCATATTATTTCTTTTATTTCTTGATATGTGTTTTGAACATAATAAATTGTTGGTGGATTTACTATTTCTTCATCAAAATCTTCCATTAAGCCATCATAATTTATTTCACATTCATCTATTGACATTTTTTTATTTTTTTATTTTTTTATTTTTTTTTAATTTTTTCTTAATTTTTAAAAATATTTGTAATTTTTATTTTTTTTTTTATTTAAATATTTTTTGAAAAATAAGACATTTTCTTTCCTTACTTTAAAAAAGCAAAAATATTTTTGTTTCATTGATGATATTAAACAATTTATTTTTCTCTTCTCCTAATTGTTTAATGTATATCTCTCTTTTCTTCATTATTTTCTTCTTTATTCTCTTATGCTTTTTTTCTATTAAAAATTCCAATTCTTCTTCTAGAATCATTAATTTCTTCATTTTTTTTTTTTAATATCTCTTTTGTAATCTTATCTTTGATTTCTCTTTTTCTTCTTCTTGAACTTTCACTTCCACTTTCTTCTGATTTTATATCTCCTTTACCAACTTTACTTTCTCCTTTAATAAATTCACCTACTACAACTTTTTTTTTCAGTTCTATTTCATCAAATAATTAACTTTCATTTTTATCAAGTTTCAAAAACATATTTTTTATTATCTAATTTAACATAACCGCTTTCTGTTGGTATATCAGTCCCATATCTTTCAAATTCTTTTATATTTTATTATAACAAATATTAAAAAAATTTAATTTTTCCGAATTAAATAAAATAAAAAAATAACAAAAAAATACTACTTCTTCCCATATAAATATAACTCCTCAACTTCCCTAGCTTTAGGAATAATATCCCCTTCAACAACATTAGTAAGTTTTCCATCCATTACAACAACTTGTCCACCAACAACAATAAAATTAACATTTCTTTTAAATCCAACAATACATAAAAAAGATTTAAAATCATAATCATAATCACATCCAACCATTTCATTTCTTTCTTTATTAATACCAAATTAATCACAACATTTTCCTTCAAAAATTTCTCCTAAAATTATCTCTTCCAATTAATTTAGCTCCTCCTTAGTAGTAATTTTTAAAATTTTCCATTCTTCTAAAAACCTCATTAAAATCTGTATGTCAAAAAGAACAATAATATAAAATTGACTTCAATTAATATTATGAAAAGACTCAGTTAATTCATCTCTTTTTGAGTTTGATATTTTTATTAATGCTTTATGAAACAATTAATTATTTTCAATTCGATTTTTTTTGATAATTTAAAAAATTGGTTATTGCTTTTGGATAAAGAGTTTAATATCATTTTATATGAATATAACAAATGATGTTTCTCAAATTGTTTGTATTAACTTTTATTTTTCATTTATTTTCAGTTTTAATTTTTCTTTTTCTTTACAAAAATAAATGTTTTTAAATAATATTGGCTCCTATTATTTTTTAATTATATTTTAATTTTTTTCCTTGAAATAAACATATTTTCAAATTAAAACTTCTTTTGAAAGAGTTGAATAATTAATATTTGTTAAAGTATGATTTATTTTCATAATTATATATTAATAAAGGAATGTTCGAGCAATCGTATTCATAGTTGAATTTGTGCTTCCTAAAATTTTTGCAAGTCCTAAGTCTACTATTTTTGGTGAATAATCATCTACTATCATAATATTTCCAGATTTTATATCCCTATGAATAATACGTTGTTTATTAAGTTCATAAAAACCTAAAAGGATTTTTTGTCAAAATATTAAAAATTTTTTTTCTTTTATCTCCTTCATTAAAATTTCTCCTTAATATTAATTCAGATAAATCTCCTTTTTCATAATAATCCATTACTAAATATGGAGTGCTTTGATATTGAAATGAATCATAATATTAAACTATAAATTAAATTAATAATATTATAAATAATATAAAAAATAAAATAAATAAATTATATGAAGGAAGTTTATCATTTACTTAGAAATTTTGTGATGTTTCAAGATTTTATAAATGTGAAGATGTTGTACAAAATGGCCCCTGAAAAATTAATAATATTATTGTTCAATTAAAAGATGAAAGAATATTATCTACAAGATAAGACTTTCAAATAAAAATTTGTGAAGATAATGAAAAAGGGTTTAATTCAACCCATTTAATTAAAGGAATATGTGGTGCAGTTTCCTGTATATGTTTATTAAGAGATGGAAGATTTTTGACTGAAGTAGCAAAAAGTAATTCAATAAAAATTTGGATAGATGATAAATCTGGAGTATATGAAGTAAAACAAACATTATCAGTTCATAATAAATCAGTTGTTTCTATTGCACAAATAAAAGATGGAAGAATTGTTTCTTCTTCAATTGATAACAAATTAATTATTTGGAAAGAGGAAAATAATGAATTTATGAATTAACAAACAATAGAAATACAATCTAAACATTTATTAAATAAATTATTATGTTTATTTGATTCAAGAATAGTCTGTACTTTAGGAAAAAAAATTAAAATTATTCAGAAAAAAAAAAGATGAAAAATAAAGAAGAAAAAATTGAATTACATTAGGAGACAAAAAGAATGCAATTAAAAAATGGTAATTTGGTTTCTGGAGGAGAGGACAGTCAATCAAAAAATTGAGATTCTCATTTAATTGTATGGAAATCAAAAACTGAAGAACCAGAGTTTTTTGATTTATTTCAAGTATTAAGAGGACATGAATCAGATGTTAATTGTATTATTCAATTAGATGATGATAGAATCATAAGAGCAACAAAAGACAAAACAATTAGAATTTGGAAAATAGATAATGTAGAAGAAAATGTAAAAAAAATTTTATACAATGGAAGAAGTTTAAATAAACTATCCTCATGGAATGTATTGTTTAATTAAAAGGTCGTTGTTTAATTTGAAGTTCTTCAGATAATTCATTAATATTATGGAGAAATAGTAATGGTTATTATTAAAAATTAACATTATTAAATAATTAATTTATTTTTTTTCAATTAAGATTAATATAACTACTATTGTTATAATAGTAAAATATTAATGTAATTAAACAAATAAATATTTTTAAATAATTAAAGAAAAATGTTGAAAAAAACAAATGAAAGATAATCAAAAAATTAAAAGCCTTCAAGGTCAAATTAAGGAAATGATAATGATTTTGAAGATATGAAAAATGCAAGAGAAGAAGCTAGAAAAATATTAGAAGAAAAATTTCAAGATATATATAAAAGATTAGAAGAATTAAAAGCTGGATTAGAAAAAAAAGCCAAAAATATAAACACAGAATGAAGAAATTTTGAAACAAAATTTACAGATTTAGTAAATAATTTAAAAACTGAAATATACAAAGATTTTGAAGATGAAAAAACTTTTATTCATGGAAAATTAGATGAACATGAAAATTAATTAGTTGATTTACAAGACTAAATAAAAAAAGAAAGAGAAAAGAGATTAAAACAAAATGATGAAATGCTTCTTCCATTAAAAGAATAAATAAGTTGAAGTTTTTACTAAATTAGAACAAGAAAAAAAAGAAAGAGAAGATGATGAAAAAGAAATTATTAGAAATATAAATGATAAT
>JAJJLU010000884.1:0-15111 GCA_023807065.1 Isotricha intestinalis
AATCCCCAATCCCCATTTACTGTTATATTGCTTAACAAATTTAATATTATTAAATTGATATTGTTAACATTAATTTAAAAATTATCATTTCAATATTTAATTTATTAAAGATAAATGAATGATAAATAATTTCAAAATATTTGAAACCTTTATAGTTTTATTTTTCTTTATATAATTTATTTTTTTATTAAAGAAAATTCAAACTATTAAAAAATGTGATATATTAACCACTTAATTTCTTCTTTTAAATTAAAAAAACAATTAATATCTGTTTGAAATCAATAATATTTTATTTTTTCAGACATTTATTTATTTTATAAAAATTAAATAAATGCCAAGCTTAAGAGCTCCAATTAAATTTATAATTGTAAGTCAAATAATTATCACTATTTGTCAAATAATAAGTGTTATTTACTGTTTTATGAAAAATGAAAAGGAAGAAGTTATGAAATGCATTAATATAACCTTTATATTTTTTTTTCCAACTATAGTTAATGATATTATATTAAAATATGATTTTACAAAAAATAATACAATAACATTAATTATAAAAATCATTTTATTATTAATTAGTGGATTTTTCCAATTTTGTGGTTTTGTAGCTGGAAGAAGTGTTAGACCTTCATCTTGTCATCCACTTAATGATCTTCATGGTATAATGGTTTTAGTGATGATTATTTACATTATTGTTTATTTATGTATTACCATTTTCCTAGGATCAAAATCCAATCAACAAATAAGACAATTGAATAATCCTCAACTTATAAATCCTTTAAATTATAATGATAATATCTATTACAATATTAATGAAAATATCGTTATTCCTCAAAATACTTAAAACATAAAAACAACTGCTAATTAAATTTAAACTTTAAAATTATCATATAATATTCTAAAAGAGGTAATAAAAAATTATTTTCACAAAAATATTAAATTATTAAATAATTTAATTATTTAAATATTGCGTCAGAATTAATCTAATTTGACAATCATTATCTAAAATTTTTAATTTTTCTGTCAAAAAATTTTGAATATTTATTCTATCTTCATTGAGATATTTATTAAAAATTTCATTTCTAATAAATCTTTTCTCTATTTTCATCAGAAAATTTAATATTTAATTCATTTTCAAAAAGTTCTTTATTATCACTTATTTGAGAAATAATATCAATTCCCATAGAAGAAATCATTTCAACATAAAAAGAAATAACTTCTTCTAAATCTTTTTTTTCATCTGATAATCTTTCATTTGAATCCTTTATATTATTCAATTTTATTCCTTAGTATCTAGTCATTTCGTTTTTTTATTATATCATCTTTATCTCATCAATATTAATATTATATATTTCATTTTTTTTCTAATTATAAATCTTATAATAATGTATTTTTATATTTAAAATAAGTATTAAAATTAAGAATAAATAATAAGAATTCAAATAAAGAAAGTTACAAAATTAAAATTTACCTTCTTATGATAAATTCACCGTATTATTTTTTTTATTATTTTAATCTTATTTAATATTTTAACATACCATTTCATCATTTACACTTTTAATTTTCATTTTTTTCAATTATGATGTTTTATTATTATTTCATTGAAAAACTATCATATTAATTCTTTTTGTTGAATTAAATCATAATTTTATAAAATTAATTCAATTTGTTGAATTATTTAATAATGATTGATTTAGGAATATTTAGGAAATTGTTTATAAAAAATTTTAATTTATATAATTAAAACTGTTGATAAAATTATTTAGAAAATTATGAATATATAAGCAATAAATAAAAAAAATAAATGAAAAGGAAATATGAATTTAAAAAGAAAAGTATTTACTCAGAAAAATCAAATTGGAATTGTTAATTATATATTTTTCTACCTTTAAAATAAAATGAAAATATAATTTTTGGTAATTTTTAATTTTAAATTATTTTTTAATAAATTCTTTAAAAAATGGATTATGAATTATTACTCCTTATTGCTATTAATGGTTTTTGTTTTTATATTAAATTTAAATATGGAATTTACTTTTTAATTTTTTGGCTTTTCTTATTAATTTTTGGATTTTTCTTCTCAACAAATGGTATAGAAGTAACATTAGGTAATTTTGAAGAAAATGAAATTTTTTATATATCTAAAAAAGGAATGTACGATGAATTATATTCAGAATTAAAAACTTATCATACAATTAAAAAAAAATTTAAATTACCTTCAACTTATAAACCTTTTGGTATCTTTTATGACAATCCTGATAAATCAGTTCCAAAAAATAATAGATGTATTATTGGAATAATTCATAATTTAAAAAAAGAAACTGATGAAAAAAATGAAATAATATTTCCAAAAAGAGAAAAAGAAGATGAAAATAATTTTAATGATAGAGATTTTAAAACCTATATGAGGGAAAATAATTATAAAAATATTACAATTCCCAAAACTAAATGTATAATTGGATTTTATGAGTCATTTTTTTCTGTAATGAATTCAATTAATTATATTGCTAAAATATATATTAAATGGACAAATGCAAAATTTTTTGCTAGATTATATAATCCAAGATGGAAGAGTTCTCAAATTAAAATTGCAAGGAGAAATTATAATAAAAAAGATGGTGTGTTAGAAATTTATGATAATCATATTATGAAATTTTTTATTTCTATAGAAAATAAAAATAATTTTAATTTATTTTACTAATTTAAAATTATATAATTAATTTATTTAAATGGAATTTTGAACATATTTTAAATAATTTTAGTAATGATAAAATAATAAATATGAGTTAATATAATACATAAGAAATATTTAAATATTAAAAATAAGGAAATTTAATAAAAATTTTTGTAATTGATATCTTTTATCATAATCTTTTATTTTAAATGATTATAATATTTTTCTTTTTATTATGTAATATTATATATAATAATTTTTTAAATTATTATACAATGAATTTTTATTAAAAAAATAATTAATATATAATTAAATAGGAAGTATTTTGTCATTTTCCAAAAATAGATTTTAATATTTATTCTTATCATGAAGATTTAAATATATAGTATGAAATTGAAATAATAACAACCTTTAATAAATATTTTGATTTAATTATTATTCTTGGTTTTATATTAGAATCGAAATAAGGAAAATTTAATAATTATTGTTTTATTAAATTATATATAATTTCAAAAGAGAAATTAATTATTGTATTTATGATTATAAAACCTAATCATTTATATGAATTGTATTGAATCAAAACAAAGTAAAAATTATAGATAAAAAATTTATTACTTAAATAAAAGAATGTTCCTAGAATTTTTATATTCAAATTTAAAATAGAAATACCTTTTATATTGATGAAATATTTTTTTGTTTGTAAGAATATATAGAAAATATCATAATTTAATTAAAACGATTTATTAATAATATTTTTTTGATTGTTTTAATACTATATATCTCCTTCCATACTATTTTATTTCCTCAAATCCAGTAATTATAAATTAAAATATATTTCTTCTATAAAATATAATTTTGTATAGAATTCTTGAATGGAGTTAAATGATTAAATTAAATTAGATTAATAACAGTTAATATTATAATTTGATAAGTTTCCTGGTTAAAAGTAAAATAAATATAAAACCAATATTATTTGAACAAATAGTTTATAAATAATAGGATTAAATCCTTATAAATCATACAAAGTAGAATTTAGTGAAATAAAAAAAAGCAAGATGAATATATTTTCAATATAATAATGAATGAGTATAATTTTTCCTAATAAATTTAAGATATTTGGATGTAAAGCGTATACTTTCAATAATAAAAATATTATAAAAATCATATTATTTTTAAGACGAAAAAACATATGAAACAAAATTAAGGAGAATGTTATCATAATAGATTCTTTTAAACACTGTATTTCTAATCATCACTTATCAATCATTTCAATAATAAAAAAAAATTTAGAATAAGATTTCAATTGAAATCAACAAATAAAAACGATAAATATATATTCAAATTTATATATTAATATGTTCTTTTAAAAACACAATTAAGATTTAGAAATTATTTAAAAAAAAAAATTATATACCCTCCTTTACCCCATAAATAAATAAATGGATGATTTTTTCTTTTTTTGTGATATTTATCATCAATGCTATAATAATTATTTGCTCAATAAATTAAAAATAAATAATGAAAAAGAAAATTCAGATAAAGAGGAAAAGATAAAGAATAAATAAAATAATAAGAAAATGAGTCAACCGAAATTTTTAAATAATTTTCAGTAATTTTGAAAAAACAAATTTAAAAAAGAAGAAATTTTAAATGAAAGATTCAATTTAGATTTAAAAAAAAAAAATAATATTAATAAGCAAATAGAAAAATATAATGATAAAATTAAACATTTTCATAAAGAGAATTTACAATTATAAAAATATTTAATGATTAAATTGAATAATTGAAAAATTCAGATTTTATAAAAGCAAAGGTGTCGGGGATCGTTTTGGATTTTATTAAATTGATAATAAGATTATTAATATTAATGATATAAAGAATATAGACTTAAATATAATAATTTCAAATTTAAGGTTATTATAAACAATTATACATTAATAGATTATTAATATAAAATGTGGGAAAATTTGGAAATCAATTAAAAGTAAAAGAAATTGATAATAGTTGTTAACTTTTATTAAATTGTAATATTAGTAAACAATTACATAAACTTAAAAAGAAATAAATATATTTTTTCATTTTATTATTTGAATCAAAAGATTCATATATAATTAAATCAAAATTTTTTATGTTTCTTACAAAATTAAATAATAATTTAAGATAATAAATTTTTTTTCTTTTTTTATTCTTCTCTCATTTCTTTACTTGGTTCTTCTTTAGATAATTCTTTCTTATAATATCTGGTTCTTCTTTAACAGACCCTTTCTTATCTAAAGTTGCTTTTTTCTTCTTTTTAATTTTTGGTTTTACTTCTTCTACTTTTTCTTCTGATTTAATAATTGGTTTATTATATTTAATATCAATTAATCCTTCAATATTATTATCTAATATATTTTCAATATTTTCTGATTCTGAATATAAGATTTATATTCAAAAACAGACTGATATTCTGGTCCAAACATTCAATTAGATTGTTATTTTATTTTTTCATCTTTTAATTTAGAAATTATTTCTTTTGAACTAATAATAGAGAAATCATTAACTTTTTGATTAATATTTCCATAATATTCATTCAATTCTTTCCATTTTCCAAATGATTGTCTTAAAGAAATTCTATCATATAATGATATTTTTTCAGAAACTTTAAAGACTTTATTAGATAATGGTCCATATTAAAATATCTTGTTTTTTAACTTTCTTATGGTATGATAAATATTAAATTGTTCTTCTTCAGGTGATTTATCTTTAGAAATTTTATTTAATTTAATATCAACTATTTTTTCTGGAATATTGTCTTCAATATCTTTTATTCCTTTTAATTCTCCTTCAAATGGTATATATTCTTTTATACTTTTAAACTCAGCTCCATATAATTTATTTGAATTTATTAAAAAAATAAGTTCTTCTTTATTTTCTAATTTTTTATCTTTTTGAGGCATTTTATTTAAACTTAACTTTTTTGAATTTTCATAAAAAAAGGAATTTCGAATTTCTTTTTGAGGGGATGGTGTAAAATTTAATATTGAGACATTTGAAAAATCTTTGTTATTCTTTTTCACAGGAGTTTCATAACTTAATAATCTTCTTTTAATTTTTTGGTGAAAAATTTTAGGTTTATGAATATGTGATTAAAAATCAGGAATTTTATAAGATAACTTTAAACATTTATATTTCATATTTTTCACTATTTATAAACATTATACAGAATTAATGAACTATTTAAAAATAATTTAAAAAAAATAATAAAATTAATATAAAATAAAACCCTAAAAAAATTGAAAATAAATTTAATTATTTCTTAATTAAAATCCCTAAAAAACATTAATTTTCTTGTAGTAGTATTTTTCTTATTAGAAAAAATATCATGTGGTAAATTTTGATTAGAATTATCTTTATTTTTTCCAACAATAGAAGCAATAATAATAGCAATAATAACAAGAACAATAACAACTATCATACACATAATTAATTTATCAGTAGCATACATTTTAAACATAGTTTTAATTTGTTGACCAGCTCTTTTTAAAGAATAATCTATATCTTTTAAATCTTTTTCAGCATTATCTAAAACTTCATTTTGTCTTTCTAATTCTTTATTTACTTCTTTCATTGTACCTATATCTTCTCCAACAATTTTTTTCATATTTTTTATTCTTTGATTATCATCTTCTAAAATTTTATCTCCATAATTCATTGCTTGTTTACTTGTTAATTTTTTAACATCTACATTATCTTTATTTATATCTATTGAATCATCATTATTATTTTTCTCTTTTTTATTTTTTAATTCTAATATTCTCTTTTTATATTCTTCATTTTTTGCTTGAAGCTTTTCTATTATTTCTTGCCATTTTTTTATATTATTATCATCTTTTAAATTTGATAATTCCATTCTCATTAAACCTATATTTGTCTTCACTGTTGATTGATTTGTTGTTAATGAACCTAATGCTAAATTTTGACGAGATGCATCTGCTCCGTTAAATTCTTTAAATTCTTTTTCTATTGTTTTGAAATTTCTCTCTATTGCTGATTGATAATCTTGTAATGTTGCAACACTATTATTATCCATTTTTTTTTTAGATGTTTTTTTATTTATATTTTTTTTCTTTAATTTTTTTAGATTTTTTTTGTTATTTAAAAAGTCATATAAAAGTAATGATACTTCAAAATTATTAAATGCGATTATAAGTAAAGGAAATAATAGAACTTGTTTTGAATGTGGTGAAAAAGGAACTACATATGTTAATATGGATTTTGGTACTTTTGTTTGTTCAAATTGGGCTGGAATATTAAGAGAATTAAGTTATAAAATAAAAGGAACTGGAGTTATTATTTTTTCTGAAAAAGATATTAATTTTATTGGCCAAAATGGTAATGATAATGCAAGGAAAATTTGATTGGGAAAATTTAATCCAAAAGTACATAAATTACCAAATCTAAAGAAAAGAAAAGAGGTTAAACATTATTATTGATTAATATAGGAATAAGAAATATTATAAAAGACAAAAAGGTAAAAATCATGAAAGTGATGAAGATTATAGTGAAAAAGAAGAAGAAAAACCTAAAAATAATAATAAAAATGAAAAAGTGAATAATAAAAGTTATATAAATATTAATAAAGGGAAATTAAATAAAATATCTATAAAGGGGAGTTCAAATAATAATAATAATAATAGAAATTAGATTAGAAGTTGTAAAATATAAAAAAAAATAATCATTCAAATTTCAAATATAATTAATTCATTACATGAATTATAAAATCATGGATATGATAAAATTTATGAAACTTATAATAAATTCCCTTTAATTTGTTAGTAAAGGATTCAATATAAAAATACAGGGAATATAAATAAAAAATATGAATTAAAAGAACCGACTCAAGAAAAGTTATAAAAAGCAATTCAATGTAAATTTTATTCTAATTGATTGAAAATTAAGAAAAGAAAATATAGTAACTAATAATTGGGAATATACTTCAATTAAAAATTAATCAAAAAAAATTTAAATATTGTTACTATCCATAATGAAAAGAAATAAATAAAAATCCTTTAATGATACATTTGTATCTTTTATAAATATTTATTTTTTAAAAATATAATAAATTATTATTTTTTTAAATAAACAAACTCTCCTCTATCTTCTAATTCTCTACTACTATTTTCAATTACAAATTTTTTCATATCTCCATAATAATATTTTCCTTTATATCTAAGAATTTTTCCTTTAGAACCATTTTTAAAAAAAAATAAAGCAGGATAAACTCCAATTCTACATAAATTAAATTCATTTAATAATAAATTCATTTCAGCAATTCTAACTTGTTCTTTTATTTTACTAAAAGTATTACCAAGTAATCTCCAATCCTGAGCCATTGAAATACAATGTCCACATCTTGGGGAATATAATTTTAAAAAAACATCTTTATCATTTCTTATTACTTCTTTATATAAGCTTTTACTTACTATTTTATATACATTTTCTGTTTGTTCTTTAGGTATTTCTTCACTTTTTTTTATTTTATAAAAATCACCATCTAAATATTTATTTAAAAAATTCATAAAATTTTTTTCAGAAAGAGTTTGATTTAAATAATATTTCTCTTTATCTGAGATTGTAATTTGAATTTTAGTGTTTGGATTTGGGTATTTTATTTCTTTTATTAAATTAATATTATTTTTATCATTTTTGTCAATTATAGAAATAATAAATTGACCTTTTAAATTTTTAGAAATATTTTTAAAGAAAGAATCAATGTAATTATCTTCTATATCTCTAACAACAAATAACATATTATATCTTTCATTATATGCTTTTTGAATTAAATTTATATCTTTTGTAAAAGCAGGATAAGTATTATTTTTTATAAAATTATCAATGTTATCATCATTAATTTCATTTCCATAAAGAAAATATAATTGCTCATCAAAAGGTGTAATATACATTAAACTATCATTTTTAATATTTTCATAATTTTTGTATATTTCATAATTATCACAATATGCATATTCTTTATAAATATCTTTCTTTGATTTTTCTCTGATAAATGTTATTTTTTCTTCATTATCACCAAAATAAATTAAAGAATAAGGTTTATTTGTAATAAATTCATTAATTTGTTTTTTAGTTTTAATATGAATCAAAGGATCTTCATTATTTTTTCTTAGAAAATTCCTAATTTCATTTATTGAGTCTTTCCCATTAAAATGTATTTTATTTTTTCCATGATCAGTAAATAATATTTTATGTGGGGAACCATATAATTTATATTTTTTTAAAATATTTTTATGTATAGAAGCATCTAATTTACCTATTGCTATTTTATATGAATCAAATAAATTTTGTTTTATCAATTCTTTATATACTGGAAGAAATTTATGTTCATCATATGATTCAATAAATATTATAAATAATTTATCATATAATTGGAAAGCTTCTTCTAAAGAGGATTCTGTTAATATAATAAATCCATTTATTACAGGAAGAGAAATAGGATTTGAATTTATATATTGAGAATAATAATCTTTTATAAAATGTTGACTGTTACAAATCCTAATAATATATATTAAAAGATAAAATAAAATGATCATTTTAAATTTATATTAAATAACAGTTAATATAATATTAAATAGAAATATATAATAGAAACTTAATGTTAAAAGAAAGAAATAATAAAGGAACATAGTATACAAGTTAAATATCCCATCCAAAATTTTTGTTTTCTAAACCATATTAAACCATTTAAAATAATTAAAATTCCAAATATAAAATTATATTTCTCATTTTTAATACAACATTCCCAAAATAAATTAGGTACTAATGCAACCACTAAGCCAATAGAACTTGTTTTAACTCCTTTTAAAAAAAATTGAATATCAGGATTATCATTAAAATAATTTATGGCATTAATTCCATAAAACCCAAAAAAAAAAGAAGGTAAATAAATAAATCCAATTGTTTTTAATAAATCAAAAATTCCTTCTTTAATCATAATTATATTTATCATATTAAAACTTTGACCTTGACATAAACTCATAATTCCAAAAGAAAAAAGTAAATTATCACTTTTAAAATTTTTTTCTTTAAAAAAAAGACTTTGAAAATAATTAATAACAGAATAATCAACAAAAACAGAAGAACCAATAATATATAACTTAAAATATAAATAATTTTTGTAAAAAGAATAGAGAAAAATTCCAATGCCAAAATATAATAAAATATTCAAATAAAACCAAAAAGAATTGATTTCTTGAATTGAATTAATAATATCAGAATTTGCTTTTTCTAATAAAAATTCACTTTCTCTGTTTCTCATTGATAAAAAACCAAAAATTAATAAAGCAATTATTATAGTTAAAAAATTATTTGAAATTAAAATTACTATTGAACTTATTACAACTAAACCAATTTGAAAATTAGAATTAGATATTTTTGAGCTTTGCTCAATCAAATAATCTAATATTAAACTAAGAGCACATTGTTCGAATCCAATTTCAATATAATTAACTTTTTCAGAATAATTTAAAAAATCCTTTAAATAAATTTCTAATAAAAAACCTAAAAAAGAACAAAAAATAATTCCAGGAAGAATAAAAAATAAAATACTAAAAAAAGAATAAAAATAATTTTTAGTTTTTATTATAATAATTTGTCCTATTAATTGTACCATTGTTGCAGCTGGAATAATACTACTTAAGGAATAAATATTAAAATATGTTCTTTCTGTAATTAATTTTCTTTGTAAAACATAATATTTAAATATTTGTTCATGTTTATCTGGAAGAGTTCCAAAATTTTTTAAACCAATAGAAAAAGAAGTTATTATTACTTCAAAAAAAGTCATTGGATAATCATATGATTGATAATAATTTGTAAAATTATTATATCTTGGTTGTAAATCTGAACTTAAAATATTTTTAAAATTATATTCTAATTCAAACTCTTTATTTCTTTCTTTTCTTCTCAATTCATTTGTCTTAAATTCATATTTCATATGAAAAAAATTATATATAATAATTCTTCATATCATAACTCAAATTAAATAAATAAAAAAAATAAATATAAAAAAAAATGAGTGAAAAATTAATCGAAACTAAAAGAGAAAATTTAGAAACAGGAGAAGAAAGTCAGCCTCCACCGGAAAAAACTAATAATAAATTATTAATAATTATTTTTTCTTCAGGATTATTAATTATAATAATAACATTAGTATTATTATTCCTTAATAGAAACAAAATAAAAATATTATATGAAGGAAAAATATTAAAACCATTTGCAGATGACAAAGAGTATTCTTTCATTTTATTAGTAAATGATATGACAGTAGCATTAATTTCAGATAAAAAAACTGAAGTAAGTGGATGTGGTTTAACAGTTAAAGCAGGATCATTTTATGATATATATGAAGGTTTAGCTGTTTATTCTTCAAAGATGATTTTAGCTGGATCTGAAAAATATTCAAATGATACTGATACTTATATTGATAAAATAAAAGAAATGGAAGGTGATTCATTAATTAATACTTTAAATAATAAAACTACTTTCGCTTTTCATGTTCATAATAGTGGATTTGAAGATATTTTAGATGTATTTGCAAGTATTTTGGATAAACCTAAATTAACTGTTGACAATGTTCGAAAAAGTGAATTTGAACCTTATATGAATGCTATTGTTCAAAGTACAGATAGTTTTTTTTATGCTTCTAATAATTCGAAATTTTTACTTAAACAAGTTGTTAAAGATTTTGCTTATAAAAATCATCCTTATCATAATTTTACTCTTGGAAATTATGATACTTTAAATTCAAAAATGTCTAATAAATCAAAAGGAACTAATTATTCAACTTATTTATTAAGTGATGTTAAAAGTTATTTTGATACTTTTTATAAGACAAAATATATGAGTTTAATATTATATTCTAATAAAACAATAGAAGAAATGAAAAAACTTGTGGGAGACTTATTTGTTTATGATTCACATAATTCTTTAAGCGCAGAATATTTTTTATTTAAGGATAAAATTAAACAATCAAAAACTTTTCCATATGATGAATCGAATACAAATATTGTTGCTCTTTATTCTTCTAATAATTGGAATAGTATTTATTTTGCTTTTAATTTACATGATATTCATTCGAGCAAAATTGCAGTTAAACAAGCATTAGAATATTTTAAATATGTGTTTTTTTCTCAACAATCTAATACTCTAATTCATTCTTTAATGGAAAAAGAATTTATTTTTGAATATACTATTGATGACAGTGATATTGGTTTCGATAATTTTAATATTTTTGCTTTCAGATTACATATTCATAGAAATAATTTTGAATCTAAATACATTGAAATAATAACAAGTGTTTATGAATATATTGAAAAAATTAAGAAAGAGGGAATCACAAAAGAATTATATGATAATATGAGAGCAATTAAAAATTTTAAATTTAATTCTCAAGAAAATACAAAAGAAATATTAAAAATAACATCAAAACTTTCAAGTTATTTATTTTCTGGTGACTATCAATATTTTTTAAAAGGAAAAAAATATCCAGATTTTGATGAAGAAGTAAAAAAAGCATTAGAAAGTTATTTTGCAAATATGACTTATAATCATTCAATCGTTGTAATTGCATCAAATGAACAAAATTTTACAAATATAATTTCAAAAGGAATGATTAATAAAACATTAGCTCATTATGATTTGCAATATTTTCATCAACCTGATATTCTACGTTTTCTTAAAAATCAAACTTTATATGAAAATCAAAGAAAAAATGGAAATGAATATGAAATAAGAAAAGTAAACGAAAAAATTCCAAATTTCAACATGAATGACTTAGTGAAATCTGAAAATTCAACTTTTAATTTAAATGATTCTTTAACTACATTTATGGTAGAAAATTTACCTAATTATGATTATTCTTCATATTTTGCAATTGAGAATAATTTAAAGGTTCCAAAAGTAGAAGTAGTATTAAATTTCTATTCTCCACATTATTATCCTTGTAAAAAAGAAAAAAACGAGTTTTCATTCCAGTATTAACATTGCCATATATATTGGAAGCACTTCTTAAACAAAATTTTTATGAAGATTTCGAAGTTGCAAATTCATTTGAAATTCAAAGAAAACTTGATTTCTTTTATTTAAAATTAATTTTATTTAAATCATCTGATTCTTATATAAATTTATTGGAAAGAATAATTAAAAATATATTTAATACAGAGATACAATATTCCTTTGAAAGAATTGGAAGAGCTCAATTAAGACAAGAATTACTAGATTATAATCAAACTGGAATAGATTCAATTGCAAAGACTCATGCAGAATATTTAAAATCAATAGTTTCTGAAGATTATATTAATGCTGAAGAAATATTAGAATATTTAAGAGATAATATTACATTTCCAAAAGATTTTTATAAAACAATAATAAATAGTGTTCATTTAAATGTTACTATCATTGGAAATACAAATGAAACTGATGCTAAATTAATATCATCTACTATCTCAAATGTTATTAAAGAAAGCCATATACAATATCCAAGTAAAAGACATTTTAAAGTAATTAATATGACAGAAAACCAAATTTATTATTATTATTTATTTAGTTCAAATCCATCTGAAAGACAAGATTCAATAAGTGTATTTTTCCAGATTGGAATAAATAATTTCAAAAAATATGTATATACAAAGTTATTTAATATTTGTATTGGTGATTTATTCATTAATGCATTAAGAGAATTCCAAACCACAAATGTTGAATCTGGATTAGTTTTATTCCATAATATTTTATATTATCAAATCACAGTTTATGTAAATAATGAAAAAGATTTATATCAAATTGATATTCAAATTTCAAACACTTTAAAAAATGCAACTGACTCAGAAGTAGGATATTGCCCTAATTTTGTGAGAGAAAGAGATAGAGTTATAAAAGAGGGACAAAAACTTTTTGAAACTAATTATTATGAAGTTACTGAACAAGTGTTAAGAAAAAATGAAAATCTTCCTGATTATAATGATGAAGACAATTTAATTGAAAATATAACTACTAAAACTATTCAAGATTATTTTAATAAAAAATTTAGAGATTCTCCTAAAAAAATTACAGTCATAGAATTTGATCAATATCAAAACAAATCAATTGCAAATAATACAATTGAAAAAATAAAAAAAAATGGTTATGTTTTAAAACCAAGTCTTAAGCCTAATGTCACTGATAATTTCAAAAAAGATAGAATTTATGGGCCTGATTATTATAGAGAACAAAATAGACTTATTTAAAAAAATTATATTAAAACATTAGTAAAAAGGAAAAATTAAGTTTTTATTAAAAATAATAAAATTAATAATTATATTTATTTTGCTGTTTAAAATCATAGATTTCTTTATATTTTCCACTATTATAATTATAAAAATTTACATAATTATTATTTGTTGAAATATCAAAACCTCTCAAAAATAATTCATGTTGTTGTTTTTGTTCTGGAGTTCTAACTACTTTAAAATTATTATTAATTTGAGATTTATTATTATCATCATTGAAATTATAGTTTCCGTAACCAATATCATATTTGAAATTATCAAGTCTTTTAATATTTTCATGAGGAATCATATCATAATAGTTTTTTGCATTCATATTTGAAATATTATTATTCATTATTTCATTTTGAAGATTATTTGCTTCGTTTGCATATAAATTTTTCAATTGTTCTCTTCTTAAAAATAATTCATCATCTTTTAAATTTCTTCTATAATTATCCATTATTTAATATAAAAAAAATCAACAATTTAAAAAATAATTATTTATGATAAAAGTTTAAAAATTTATTTAGTTAATTAAATAATAAGATTATTTTTTTTATTCTTTATAATTTTTCTTGAATAAATTGATTCACATTCCTTCTTTGTTGTTTAAAAATTGATAATAAGAATTTGTAACTGATATTTCAGAAATATATTTAAAATATTTGATTTTGTTATTTGAAAAACTTATGGGAATTCTAAAGGACTTAAATTGACAAAAGAACTTTTATTTCCCATAGAATTATTAGTATTTCAACGTTAATAATTTTGTGATTATTTTAAAATAATATTATTATATTTAAATTATGTATTGTTATATTATTTTATATTCAGTCAATAATTATTTTTTTTTCAGGTATCTCCTAAAAAAAATATGATTTTGATATTTATTGTATCATCTTTTTAAATAAGAGTATTTGAATTTATTATATTATATAAATAACTTATTTTTTTTTATATGTTTATCTTTATTTTCTAAATGAACTTAATCATATTATATTTATAATTTATTGCAATTAATTCTTTTTTTTCTATATTTTTTCCTTTTATTTTATTATTATTATTATTAATCCTTTTTTACATTTATTTCTTCATTTAGTTGAATTTTTAAGTGTTTTATGTTACTGTTCTCATTGTTATTAA
>JAJJLU010000885.1:0-15081 GCA_023807065.1 Isotricha intestinalis
AATAATTGAATATATATATAAATCAAAAAGTGTTCCATCAATTAAAGTTAAAAAGATTGATTATGGAGATGCTTTGGAATTTTTACTTAATGGGAGTAAACAAGATTTATTTTTTATTAAAAATTCTTTATTTTGTTTAACAGAAAAATCATGGGAGTTAGATTCAAAAAATTTTATGAAAAAATATTTTAAATCTTGCTTCGATAAAAATTTAACTTTTAAAAGGAATAAAAATACTATTTTTATAAATAGTATTATTTATTATTTTAATTTAAAAACAAATATAAATAGTATTAATGATGCTAATACTAAAAAAAGAGACCCAAAATCTACTAAAAATATTATAGATTTTGGAAATATTACTAATGCATTTTATTATACACCTATAACAAGTCATTATAAATTAAACAAAGATAAATAATTACACTTTATTTTTTATATTATTATACATTTTTTCTTTTAAAATTTTTTGTTTAACAATAAAAGCGAAAACTTATCTTTTTATTATTTCTTTATTAAAAAATAAATATTTTAAATAGAGGAAGATAAAATATTTTTTCTTTTGAAAAAAATGGCTATCACTTTTAAATCAATATATATTCCAAATTTTTCCTTTTTAGGATTACTTTTATTTTATATTTATATAATAAAGTATGATTAAAATAATCATAATTTATGTTAATGAATTTTAAATTGACATACAATTTTCATTATATTTATTTTCATTATCTTTATTCATAAATATTAATTTAAAAATATTTGATACACTCCCTTTTTCATTATCAATATTAATTTAATAACTGAGGTTTAAACAATAAATAATGTATTAGAAATATAAAAAAATTAAAACTAATAATATTATAAACCATTTTTTAGAAAGAAGAAAATTCTTTAAAAATAAAAAAAATAACTTTTATAAAAAAAATAAAATGTCAATTATAACTCCTGACTACTACGAGACATTAGAATTACCTAGAACAGCAACACAAGAGGAGATAAAAGAAGCATATCGTAATCTATCCCTTCGTTTCCACCCATCAAAAGCATCTCAATCATTATCTCAAATATATGAATATAAATTTCACAAAATAGCAGAGGCATATATAATATTAAGTGATCCAAATAAGAAAGGAATATACGATAATTATGGTAAAGAAGTTTTATATAATGGATTAAAAGATAAAAATGGAAATATTAAAGGTGCTTATAAATATACTGGAAATGCAATGGAAATATTTAATAATTTTATGGATAAAACAAATCCTTTTTCTCTTATTAGAGAATATGAAAAAATGGATGATGAATATGGTTCAATTTTTAATTCTGCAAATGGAGGAATGAATGAAATGGAAAAAAAGAAATTAGATAATATTAATATTGATTTACCTTGTACTTTAGAAGAATTTTATAATGGTGCTGTTAAATATATTTCATATAAGAAAATAGGTTTAAATTATGATGGAAGAACTTCAAATGAAAAAAATGTTGAAATTAAAGTGGAAATTTTTCCTGGTTATTCAAAAGAAACAACATTAAAATTTCCTTATCAAGGAAATGAAAGTCCAGGACAAATATCAAGTGATTTAATAATAAATTTAAAAGAAATTCCACATGAAAAATATAGAAGAGTTAATAAAAATGATTTATTATATATTCATGATATTAAATTAAGTGATGCTTTAAATAGTGCTCCTATTGATATTTTAACTTTAGATGGAAGAAAAATTAAAATTTCTATGGATGAAATTATTTCTCCTAAAACTGTTAAAGTTGTAAAAGGTGAAGGAATGCCTTTTTGTGATATGGATAATTATGTTGATAATTATGTTTGGGATGGAAAAAAAGGTGATTTGTTTATTAAGTTTAATATCTTGTTTCCTGAATATATTAATGGGAAAAAAAAAGATTTAATTGTGAAGTTACTTAAAGAATAATTTGATTATGTTATATTTTTTGGGATTATTATTTCATTTTTTTAATCGTTTTTTAAAGAATGAATTTTATGTTTTTTAGACTTTTTTTAAAATTTTTTTTCATTTTATTTATATTCATTTTTAATATTTGTTTAATAACATTAAGAAAAAAATAATAAATAAATAAAATAAATTAAATTTCTTATTTAAAATTAGTTAAAAAATTGCTTTTCTTTTCATTATCTTTACTTTTAATACTATTAATAACTTTTTCTAAATTATTATTAATTTTAGACTCAACTTCAGCTTCTAAAGATCCTAATCTACAATTTGATTTTTGAATAAATTTTAATTTATTAAATTTCTTATTTAATCTTTTAACAGATTCTTCATTATTAATAGGACCAGAAACAGCAGTTCTGGATTTATATAAAAATAATCTATTAGCATGATCAACTAAATTTTGAGCAGAATCAATAAAATCTTGTTTAATAATAGTATTTGTAATTTGATTTTTAGGTTTATAAATTTTTTTTTCATTTTGGAAAATAGGAAAATGCATTTTTTTATTATTTAAAGTTTTATTATTATTATTATTATCATTATCTATTAGAGCATCCATTATATCTATATTTTTAATGTCTATGAATTTTAATCTTTCTCTTCTATCACTTTTAACTTTATCTGGTATTATTATTCCTGTTTGATATCTTTTAAAAGTAAATTCTTTATTTTTTTTTCCTTTAGTTTTTTCTTCATTTTGTTTTTTTTTTAATTCTTCAATTTCTTTTTTTCTATCATTATCTTTTTGATTAAATAAATCATTAATTCTTAAATGTAGAATTTCATATTTTTTTTCATAATTTTTAATTTTTTTATCTAATTTTTTAATGATATCTTCATCTTTAGTATTTTCATTTTTTAAAGTTTCGATTTTTAAATTTAAATTAGAAGCTTCAATTTCATTTTTTTTAATTAACTTTTCAATTTCCATAATAACATTTTTAGGATCAAAATTTTGTCCAACTTCTCTATTATCTCTTAAAATCATATTACTAAAAGCAATTAATTCTCTTAATAAATTATCACTTGAAGCTTCATTTCCATTTCTAATCATTAAATTTATATATCTAATAACTTCTTCCATATCAAAAGTTCTTGGATGACAATCTGTATCAATTAAATTTAAATTTGGACCTGCATTATAAATTATATCTCTTTCTAAATTTAATTTTGGATATAATTCATTATATATTGAAATTAACATATTATGTAATTTTATATTTTCATTTTTTAATATTTGATTTGAACTTAATTCATCTTTCATAAATGTTATTTTATTTTGATATTTTTCTTCTATATCTTTTGTTTCTTGTTCATAATCTCTTATTTGAGTGGATAAAAATTCTATTTTTTGTCTATTTTCTAAACTTTTATGATATTTAGAAGAAATATAATTATCTATTTTCTGTGTTTTTGATATTATTTCATCAGTACATTCTTTTTCTTGTTTTCTTCTCATTTTTATATCTTTTACTATTTTCATTGGAGTTGAAGGATCTAAAGGATCATATTCAAATTGATTTAATAATGTATTATAATATGGATATAAATCTGAAAATATATCATATTTCTTTTTTAACTTTTCTATTGATAAATTTGTATCATATAATGAATGCTTTGCTTTCTCTTCTTCTATTTTCATTATTGATATTTGGTTTTTTAAATCATTATTTTTCTCCTTTAAATTATTTAATTTCTGTAAATATGTATAATATTGTTGTTCTTCTTTATCTACTATTACTTTTATTCTTAAATCATAATCTTTTACTTTTTCAGGGTAATATTTTTTTATTTCTGTATCTGATTTTTTTACTATTTCATTTGAAAAATTTTCTATGAAAGTTTGTCTTAAAAATTCTATATCATTTTCTAAATTTGATAAAAATTTTAAATCTTGTGCTAAATTCACAGTTTTATTTGGTATTGTTATATTAGCTGTACTTCCTCTTTTTGTACTTACTGATAATCTCTTTGATGAAATTGCTTGAAATGGAGTTTGAATCTTCATATTTGATAATACATCATTTATTTCTTTATTTGGATCTAAATATATTAAACCTTGCTTTATTTTATTTAAATAATCTGAATTAACTGAAGCTCCTTTTCCAATTTTTACTTTTGATTTATTATTTTTAAATTTCATTTTTTATTTTAAAGTTTCTAATATTATTTTTATAATATTATTTAATTTATATATTTATTATTTTTTTTCTATTCATTTAACTTTTCCTCTATAATACCTAAATAAGGAAATTGCCTTATTATTATATTATTGGTATTTTCATTTGATTTATAAATTAAATAATCAATAAAATTATTTCCTGTGTAAACTCCAGGAAAAATGAAATCATCTTCATTATAAAAATTACATATTTTTTCACCATTTATACTATAACATATTAATTCTTTTTCATTAGAATATAATAAGAAACATGAAAGTGGAGTTGAAGAAAGAAAAACTTGTTCAATTAAAATATCATTAGGGTTAAAATATATTGATCTAAATATTTTTAATGAAGGTATTGTATATAAATGAATAAAACCATCATATGAAGATGATATTAATATATTTAAATTTATATTTGAGTTTATTGATATTATTTCTTTTAAATGTGGATGAATTATATTATGATATTTTATTTTGTTTTCCACATATTCTCTTTTATATATTATTATACTTCCTCTTTCAGTTCCAAGATATAAATATTTAGTATCTAATTCAGGATTAAAATAATTATAAGCTGTTATTCTACTAATATCTTTTTTTTGTTTATTTTCAAGTATATTCAATTCATTTGTATTTTTATTATATATATAAGTTTCACCATTTATTAATCCACTATATAAAATATATTCATTTGATGAACTTGTTAAAATTGTATTAGATAAATGATTTTTGAAAAAATCAACATTTTCTCTTTTTAATTCTTTATCATTAAAGAGAAAATTATTAACATTTCTATATGTAATAAAATTTTTTTGATATAACTCAATTAAATTATATATGATACTTTTATAATCTTCATTAACAGAAATATTTTTACAATTATCAAAAAAAACTTGAATAGGATTCATTCCTAATTCAGCCATTTTAATTAAAGTTTCTTTATCAGAATCTTCACAAGAAAGAATTTCTTGACTGATAACATAAGGATAAGAATATCTTAAATATAAATTTAAATTATTTTGAGCATTAATTCCATTAGAATTGATTCCAAAAAATAAATCAATCCAAGAACCAATTTTAATAGAATTTTTTTCTAACATTCCTCTATATAAAGTAATAAATAAATAAGGATTATTTTTACACCAATAAGGTAAAAAAACATTTTTAACTTGAATATTATCATCATCTTTGTTATAATATAAACTTCTAGTAATATTTACAGTACTTTTTCTATCATCATTTTTGGTTTTTTGCAAAATTCCCAAATTTAAATTATTAATATTTAAAAACATTTCAGGAAAATAAAAAAATTCAGGAATAGGTTCTCTAACATCGCTTTTTTCTCCAGAAACACTTTTAAAAGTTTTTTCTAAATTTATAAATAATCTATCAGGAGAATCAAAATGATTTCCTTGAATTTCAATTGCTGTTTTTGAATAAGGAAATATTCTTGTTAAAAAATGAGAAACATATGCTGAGTTTGAGTAATGACTTCCAAATAAACTTGGTAACATTATTATATCTAATTTTTTTTTTTTTTTTTTGCTCAAATCTGAAAAATAATTATATATGTCTCTAGTAAATCCATATTCAGATATATTTATTGTTTTATTGTCTTTTTTTTCTCTTTCTGATATTACTTTTATTATTTCTGAAAATTCTAATGCTGACATTGCTATATCATTTTCTAATATATTTATTGTTTCTTTTTTTTGTTCTGGTTTATCAAATTTATTTAATAATTCTTTTATTTTTGGAAAATTTTTTTCTTCATTATAATCTTCTAGTAAAGAATATAATGAAGATATATAAGATTCAATATATGAATTTTTTCTTTTTATACTTTTATCATTTAATTCCATTAATCCAACTGGAAGAGTAAAGTCTCTTATTGTATTTTCTATTAATTTATTTTTTATAATTTCAATATATTTAGTTTTTATTTCTTCTTTTTTTGGTTTTTGATCAGCTGTTTCATAATCAGTTATAATCCAAGGAAAAACTGGATATTGTAGAATATCTCTAAAAGATCTATTTCCAAATATATTTATATATATTAAATATTTTAATGTTGATATTCTTCTTTTCTGCCATTTTAAAGATATTTCATTTATATCTATTTTTATTTTTGAATATCCTATTATTATCTCTTCATTTTTTGTTTTTTTTTCTTTTTGTATATCATTATGTAATTTTATTGGATATCGAAATTTAAGAGTTAAAATTTTTATTGTTTCATCTCTTTCTTTTATATTTTTAAATATTAAATAATATGATTTATTTCTATTTGTATATAATTCTAATCCACAATCTTCATCATAATATCTTCTTTTTAAAACAAATTTAATTTCATTGAAATATAATTTTAAAAAAATACAATTTTTCTTGCTTCTTATAATTGAACCATAACATTTTTCTTTTTGAAAAATTCTTTTTTGCTTTTTATCATTTGCTTCATCAACTTTTTTAATATCAATTAAATTACCAATAAATTTAAAATATTCATGACCTATAATTAAATTTCCTTTTAAATGATTTTCTATTGTTAATAAACAACATTCAAATTTTAATATATTTGGAAGTTTTTTTAAACTCCATTCTTCGTTTGAATTAACATTTGGAGTTGGAATATTATAAAAATCATTTATATCATTTATAAAAAATTGTTGTTGACAATAAAATTCATTAAAATTATATGAATAAATCATTGGAATAAGTAATGGTTGAATATAATCTCTTGTTAAATGATTACTTTTTTTAAATAATAATATTTTTTTTTCTTTATCTATATTATTATAAAAAATATTATGATTTGAATAAGCTCCGTTCCAAGTAAATAAATCATATTTTATTCTTTTATATTCTTTTATCTTTTTTATTGTTGATATTTGGTGTTTATTATACATTTCTTCTTTCTTATTATTTATTAATGAATGATCTATTTTATATGGTTTTATTTCTTCTTTATTTTCTAAATTTTTTTCTTCTTCTTTTATTGGTTGTTCTTTTAATAAATTATCTGCATTTTTTTGAGGTTTACATTTTGGAATATTAAATATTAATTTATCTTTATTTTTATTATATTTTATTTCAAATAATTTTTTAATTATTTCTTCCATATTTATTTCATATATTATTTTTTCTTTTTTATCTATTAAAGGATTTTTTATTTGTTTTTCTGATTCTTTTTTATTTTCTAAATTTAGATTATTATTA
Source organism: Isotricha intestinalis (assembly GCA_023807065.1). NCBI lineage: Eukaryota > Ciliophora > Litostomatea > Vestibuliferida > Isotrichidae > Isotricha > Isotricha intestinalis. The sequence continues at coordinate 7,360 of JAJJLU010000885.1, forward strand.
TTATTAATATTTTGATTAATTATATTATTATTAGTTTGATTATTATCAATTTTATCTCTTTGTTCTTCATACAATAATTTAATATTAGTTTTCTTAAAAATATATTCATTAATTGAAAAAAGAGGAGATTGTTTCAAAATTAAATCACAATTTGTAGGATTTACATTATAATTTTTATGAATAGTTTTAATTATAGTATTTATGATTGAGAAAAAATCATTATTTTTATTTGGTTTTTTTTCTCCAATGGTTTTAATATAAATCAATTTTAATAATAAGATAAACATTTTTACAAATCTTTTTTTAATTTCTGGTGAATAATCAGAATTCATCCATTTTTTTTTCTTTTCATTATTTGAACATATAGGAATCATTATTATTAAAAAAATATCTCTAAAATCTTCTATATTAATTTTATTAAAATAAATAATGAAATAATTACATAAAAATTCCAGAGTTTTAATATCATAAAAAATATATAATTTATTAATAGTTTTATTTATAGGATCTTTTGTATTTGAAATTAATTCACCATTTTTAGATATTATTACACTTGAAATAAACTTCTCTAAAAATAAATTATCACTTTTACATGATTGATTATTTCGCTCGGATTCATAAAATGATATAAAATTTTTAATTTGTTCCTTAATATAATTATAAATTGAATGAGCATCATCATAATTCATATATTTATTTTTTGTGTCATATGTAGTTGAAATATAATCAAATAATTCTTTTTTATATAATATAATAAATTGATTTAATAATTCAAAGGTATTATTTTCTTTTATTCTATCTTTATTATCTTCTCTTAAAGAAAATAAAAATGCTTGAAATAATAAATTTTTTAAATGTTTTATTGGAGAATTCATAAAAAATTTTCCATAATGAACTTTAAATTTTTTAAAAGTATATTCTTTAACTTCATTAATTTTTTTTTTTAATTCTAAATTTTCGCAATTGTCATATAATATAATTTGATAATATATTAATTTTTGATATTGATAGAAAAAAAAATCATTTTTTAAAATATTTTCAACATACTTTTCTGAAAAAATATATAAATTAATATTTTGAATGACTCCAAAAATAAAATCATCATTATAAACTTTATAAGGATCAATTAAAGAAATTTCTTCTATTTTATTTTTATCAACAATATCAATAAAAATAAGTCTATAATAAATATTCATCCATTCAATAAAAAATATATCAAATTTTTTATTAATTCTAACCTTAAATTTATCTTTTCCTGTTAAAATAGTATTTTCAGGAAAAGAATCAATTCTAAAATAATTAATTAAAAAATCAGTTAATTGATTTATTTCTAATTCATCTCCTTTATTTAATTCATTAGGATATTGTTCAGTTAAATCTTTAATTAATTTTATCATTTTCATTTTTTCACATATATTTTTTTCTTGAATAAAAAAACAAATAATAGAATCTCTAAATTTTTCTTTAAAAAGATCAGTAAATTTTGAATCAGGTTCATACATAGCAATTTTTGTAAAATCTAAAGTAAATTGAATTATTTCTTCATGATATTTTTCACAAAATAATTTATAAAGATATATTATTCTTTCTTTTTCTCCATTTTCTGCTTTTGGTTTTAAAAGAAAATATATTTTTTTAAGAAAATCTATCATTATCGATGAAATTATTTTGTAATCTTTTATATAAATTATTATTTCTGAAAACTTTAAAATTTTTGGAATTTTCTCAAATTGATTTTGGGAAATAAATAAATAATATTTATCTCTATTTTCAATACTTAATTTATCAACTAATTTAAAATTTAAAATAATATATTTATAAACGTCATTTATATCTTCAATATCAATTAATTCATTTTTGTTTTCTTTTTCTTTAGAAGTTGAAATATTTGTTAAAAATTGAATAAAATTACTTTTGTCTAAAATATTATCTGGTAAATTTTCAAGGAAAAAACTGATAATTTTAAAAAAACTAGAATCTTTAATACATAATAAATTTTTCTTATATTGAATAATAATTTGAATGAGTTGAAATAAATTATTTAAAATTTCAATATTTATTTCTTCATTATTAATATTTTCTTCTTGTTTTTCATTATTTTTATAAAATAAATATAGAAATTCAAAAAGAGGAATAATTAATTCAATTCCTCCAATCATAAAAATATTTTTTCTATAATTATGATAATCAAATATAAAATTTTGATATAATTCATCTTCAGGTTTATTTAAATAACATTTATATTGTTTACATAAAGAAGGAATTTCAAATTTATTAGTATTAAATAAATAAGGAGAAAATATAAAATTAAATTCTTTTCCTTTTATTTCTGATAAATATTTTTCTTTGTTTAAATTACTAAATATTAAATTCATATTTCCTTCTATTTTTGAAATTGGAGAAAAAATATATAATAATTTTCCTTTGAAATTTCTTAAGAACGAAATTGAAGTTATTTTTGTTTTTCCATTATATTTATCATTTATTTTTTCTTCTTTATTAATTTCTTTTAAATCATCATAACAGATTTTAGATAAATTAATTAATATCTTTTTATCAAATTTATTTCCTTCAATAGAAAATATTATATTAATCCATTTATTTAATTCTATTTTTATTTCTAAATTATCTAAAAAATTTTCATCATAAAATACTTTAATTAAATCATTTGAAAGGATAATTTTTAAATGATGTTGATTTTCTAAAGTAATATCAATTAAATCAGAATTATTGTTATTTGAAAATTCATCAATGAAAATAGAAAAATAAATAGAAAAATTATTTCTTAAATATATTTTATTTTCTTGAGTTATATTAGTTGTAATTATTGATTCAGAAGGATTTAAAAAAAATAAATATTTTTTTGGAAAAAATTTTTTATTTTCAATATTTTGTCCATAAAATAATAAAAGAATTTGAATGTAATTTAATAGTTTTTGTGAATTTAAACTTTTTTTTCTATGTTCTTCTCCTAATTTTCCATATATATAATCATAATATTTTTTTTCAAAATTAATATTTTCAATTAAAAACTTTAATAAATCTTTTGCAGATTCTTTTAATTTTTTAGAAGTTAAAAATATATTTATTAAAAGCTCAATTAATCCAATATTTTCTTCTAATATAAAAGAAGGAGAAGAAATTATTACTTGTGCTATTTCTTTATATTTTATAAAAATATTTTTTAAATCGATTAATATTTCTTTTTTTTCTTCTTCATCTAAATCGTTATTTTTTAATGATAAAAGAAAACTTTTTATTTTTTCTTGATTATTTAATTTGAAACTTAATTTATTTTCTTCAGGTTTGAATTCAATTATTTCTTTGATGAATTTTGTCATTTAAATATATAAAAAAAAAAAAATAAATTTTAAAATTTAGATTTATATAATTATAAAAATGCTTTAATATTATTTTATGAGGTTTTATTTAAATAAACTAATACCATAATGTTTCTTCCATAAATAAATCATTTAAAAGATTAAAAACATTTAAATTTCACAACAAAACCAAATTAATAATCTTTTTAAAACATTATTAATTAATTAAAAAAATAAAAAAAATATATCAACTTTCATCAAAAAAAAAATCCAAATCCTATAAATCTTAAAAAAAAAAAAAATAAAAAAAAATGCAAAAGCTTGTCATATTCTTTCTCTCAATTCTTTCAGTATCATGCAATTTACGTCGTATAAAGGAGACTAATAAAGACGACGAGGATATAAAAGAGTTAATAAAGATATTAGTAGAGAGTTACAAAAAAATAAAGAAACAATACGAGAAATATTTAGAAGAATCAAAATCAGAGGAAATACTTCAAACATTTACTGGAGTTAAAGATTTTCATCAATCATTAGAAATGAAAGTGAATGAAGGAATATTTGAAAGAGCATATCCAAGAATTGTAAAAAGAATAGTAGATATAATTGGAACCTCCGATGAAATAAAAGAAAAAGTTGAAAATAAATTAAATTTAATTGGAAAAGATACCACCGGAAAATGGATTCAAGATAGAATTTTATTCAGTCAAAAACCTGAAGAAGAAGAAGAATTAAAAAAAAGTAATTATACTTATGCTGCATATTTTACTCTTTTTGGAAGAAAAGATAAAAAAACTGGAAAAGTTTATTTATATTATACTACTGTTCAAACAAAATTAAAAGTCACCAAAACTATTTTTGTTTATAAAAAAGGAAATAAAGATGTTGAAATAAGAGATATTGAATTAAAACCCGAAGAAATTGATGAAAAAGATGTTAAACTTCTTATGGCTTATGGAGATATGGTTTCTATTAACTTCTTTAAAAATTATTTTGGAGTAAATGTTAAAGAATAATAAATTTTTTATTTTTAAATAAAATTTTTTTTAGAATTAGAAAATGAAATGTGATTTTTTATTTTTTTTACTTTTTTTTCATTTTTTAGAAATGTTTTTTTGCAAATGTTTTAATATGTTTTTATTTTTTGATTTTAGGAAAGATTTTTATAATATTTTTTAAGGAGTTTTGTTTGATGTTTGAACATAATTATTTAATTATTAATTATTATTTATCTTTAATCAATTCAATTATTTTAAAAATATTAATAAAAGATTTTTTTTAGACTAATTGTAAATATGTATTAATTCTTATATGAATAAATAGAGTAAATATAAGAATATTATATAAAATATTAAGCTATTCATTTCTTTAAATTATAAATTATCTTATATTTAATATATTTATAAAATATTTAAGAAATATATAAATAAAGTAAAAAATATCTTCATTTATTATTAAATTAAATTTTGAACATTCAAAAAAAGATTACATGTTTTTTTAAACTTAATAAAATCAATTATACAATCATTTATATTAATAATTAGTTATTTAAATATAAAAGGATTAATATCTTTTTCTCATAAGAATTGAAAATCTTTAAATAAAGAATATAAATTTAATGATAAAACTAAAGAAATTATTGAAATTATTGATTGCATTTTTGAAAGTATTTTTCATAATAAAAATAATGTTAATTGATTATAAAAAAATAGTTGAATATATTAAAAGAGAAAATGAATTGTGTACGATAGAGAAAACATTTAAATAATTTTATAAGTTGATTTTTGAAAAAAAATTATTTTTAAAAAAATAAATATTTTAAATAAGAGATTTAAATTTTAATTTTTAGATTTTTATCATAGATTTTTTGTTATTTTCTCTTCAAAATTTTATTTTAAAACTACTTAAGAATAATTAAATATTTTAAAATAAAAATGAAAATTTTATTTTTATATATAAGTTTACTTATAATATTATCAAGAGAAAAATGTCTTTTTCACATTTATTCAAATTATAATAATATAGAAAAAATTAGTATAAATATAGAAAATAAATCAATAGAGGATTATCATTCATTAAAAATATATTTTGATAACTCAAATATTATAAATGAAATTGGAAAAAGTAAAATAAGTAAAATAATAAAAGACTTGAATGAAATTTCAGATATTTTAAGTAATTTAATCACAATCAAAAAAATACAATGGATTAAATATACAAATGATAAAATTTGTAATATGAAAATAAAAGTAAATAAACAAATATCTAAAGGTATTAATGCAGATTTAATTATAATTCCTTTAATTGATAACTCTATTAATCAAGTACTTGGAAGAATGTGTTTAATAGATAATAATTCTAAAAGATCAATTATTAATTTATTATATTTACCTCAAGATTTAAATTATGATAAAAAAGAAATTTATCATCAATTATTTCATATTTTAGGATTTAATGCTTCTCATATTCATGTTAATAAAACTTCTTTAGTAAATACTTTTTATACTTTAAAAAATAATATTTATCCAAATTTAATAAATTATACTTTTAATAGTAAAACATTTGATTGGGCTAAAAAAATATTTATAAAAGATATTATGTTTAAAGTAGATGAATATGAAGACTTATCGGAATTATCAATTTCCCTTCTTAAAGATAATAAATATATAATTAATGAATGTTTTATATATAAACCAATAAATAAGAATATAATATATTATGGAATAGATTTAAATAATAAATTAATATGTTATTTAAATTCAAAAGAAAATATTAGAAAAAAACAATGTGGAACAAACAAATTTCCTTTAAAATCAGATATTTTAGAAACTTCAAAAAATTATAATTTTAAAATATATCAAAGTATATATTTATTAACTCCAAGTAAAAAATGTCCAAATAAACATCCAAGAACAGTATGGTTTTATAATATTAAAAAATATTCAAATAGAACAATTCCCAAAAAATTTAAAATTGAAAAATTTGATATAACAAATGAAGATTATGTTGTTTCATTTAACTTAAAAAGATTTGATGATTGCTTTTATATTGCATATAAACCAACAAAAGATATTAATGGTATTTCTCTTAATCCAAATATTTTTAAAGTAAATTTATATGATGAATGGAATAATTATAATGAAACTAAAATTTTACTAACAATAAACAGATTCAATAAATATACTCATTATACTAATTATCATTTCATATATTATTTCAATGATAAAGATTATTTACATCGATTATATAAAAATATGAATAAAAAATTTCCAGAAGATTATAATTTTATGCAAGAAACATATATATTACCAGAAGATAAAGAAATCATAAAAGAGAAATTTAAAAATTATAAATTATCAAATAATAATTTATGGATATACAAACCTGCAGATGAAAGATTAGGAATTGGAATAAAATTTTTAAAAAATTTTACAAATATAAATAATAAAGGAGTAATTACAAAATATATTCATAATCCTCTTCTTTTATATGGAAAAAAATTTGATTTAAGATTATATGTTTTAGTAACAAGTTTTCTTCCTTTAAAAATATATTTTAATAAAGAAGGTTTAGTAAGAGTAACAACAAATGATTATAATTTAGATGAAAAAAATTTTAATAATTCATATATTCATTTTACTCATACTTTAATAAATATGGAAAATAAAAATTTTACTCATCCTGAATTTTTCACTGATGAAAGAGGTCACTTATGGTCAATGGAAGCATTAAAAAATTATATAGAAAGAAAAGGAAAAAGTTATGATAAATTATATAATGATATAAAAGATTTAATTATTAAATCAATAATATCTGCAGAAGATATATTCACAAAAGAATCAAGAGAAAAATATTTTGGTAAAAAAGTATCAACTTTAATAGGATATGATATATTAATAGATGATAATCTAAAACCTTGGTTACTTGAAATGAATTGTAAATGTCCTGATTTAGGTCCTCATAATATTGTTGATGAAATAATAAAAACTGAACTAATGACTAGTTATTTAAATATTATTGGTTTAGTTCCTTTTTCTCATAAAAATGGAAAACCTTTAGATGATGTTTATCAATAATAATAATACAATTGAAGAAGTTGTTGATGATAGTTTATGTGAATTTGAAAGAGTGGATGGTAGTTTTGAAAGAATATTTCCTAAAAAAGATAATATAGAACGTTATAAAAAATATTTTGAAAATCCTGGAAAAGAAAATGAATTATTATGGAAAAAATTACAAACTTTTGATTAAAGTTTTTATTTTATTTTATTTATTTATATTTTTTTATTAAAATTTAAAAAATTCAATTAATTTTTTTAGAAATTATCATTTAAATTAAATTTATTAGTGTTTACTGATTTTATAATAAAGTTGTTGGGGATTGAGGATTGGGGATTGGGGA
>JAJJLU010000886.1:0-15022 GCA_023807065.1 Isotricha intestinalis
CCAATCCCCAATCCCCAATCCCCAATGAGCTCAACGAATTATTTATTCATTTATTTTTTTAATTTAATTATAAAAGCTTATTTTTTTATTTAAATTGTTCTTTTAAAGAATAATATTTTATTCATAGTATGATTAATTTAGATAAAATAAATGATATTATTTTTCAAATTCATATCAATTATAGTTTTAGGAAAATCCCAAGATTCATGTGTGCTTCCATCCTGTGGTAAACTAGTACCCTCTTTCGAAAAAATATTAATAATTTATTCTTTTTTATTTCCTTACCACCAAATTGTATTTACAACATTAATAGTTTTTTTTCACTTTGAGGCTTAGGATTTGATAATATCTTATTATTATTAACTAAATTAGAAGTTTTTTCTTCAATATATTTCAGTGGTAGTGCTTTTTTGAAAGGCATATTTATATCTAGAGGCTGTAAATAACGAGTAAGTCCTCCAGGTATATAAACAAAATTTGTTTTATTATTAAATTCATGAATAATTTTGTTAATTATGAAGAGAGGGAGCTTTATCCAAAATTAATAAACAAAGTTTTTTTAATATAAATTTTCATAAAGTATAATTGTTTCTATAAAAGAAATTTTATGGAAAGCTGATGCAAAATGTGAAGATTTAATTAAATGTAATAATGATTATAATGCAATAACAATTACAGTTTATTTAACTAGAAAAATTAATAGTTATGATCCAAAAATAGAAATTCAATTAAATCATTTAAAAATTATATTCTTATTTAAAGTATTAAAAGAAATAATATTATTTATTGAATTAAACTCAAGTTGTTTAGATGAAAATCCAAGTAAAGAAGAAATGGATAAATTATTAATAAGAACTAAAATTGATGAAATGTTAGCAATAATAAAAGGAAATAATTTATCAATTATAGTTCCAGAAGATTCACAAAGTGCAAATTATTTATGTTTAAATGTAAAAGTAAAATTAAAAAAAGCAGATTTAAATCCAAAAATTTTTATCTCACCAAATAAAGAAAAAGATCCAAATCCTTTAATTTCTTTTATTGCTACATAATTTCCTGTATCTTTATTTAATGCTTTATAAACATTACCATAAGAACCTGAACCAATAAGTTCTTTTTTCTCATATTTTTCCCATATTCCATTTTCTATCATTTTATTATTATACAAAAATTATGATTAGATTTAAATATTAAAAAGATAATTTATATTTATTAAAAAATAATTAAGATTAAAATTTTGATAAATCTTTGGAATTATATATCTATAATTTATTTTGATTAATTAGATATGAGTAATATTTTAAAATAATGAAATTTGGTTATATTTATTTTATTAATATTAATACTAATGATAAAATAAATATTATGAAAAAAGATATTATTCCTTTTATTTTCCAAAATTATTACATTTTAATTTATATTTTTTAAATTATAAGAATTTTTCCATTACAGGAGAAACAACTGAAGAAGTTAAAATTAAAAAATTCTATTTTTTAATTTGAAATAGCATATTTTTATCATTTTTTATAGTTTTATTTTCTTTAATAAAATTTATAATTTAATAATTAATATTGTTATTATAATAAAATATTAATGAAAATCAACATTTTTATCATAAGAATTCTTTTATATAAATATTTATCTTATAATGTGATAATTTTAATTAAATAATATATTTAATATATATTAATAAATAAATTCATTTAAATTATAAAATTATTGGGGATTGGGCCCAATCCCCAATAACAATTTAATAAATGTTTATTAAATATAAATCATGACTTAATAATAATATTTAAAAAATTTTTATTAATTTATAGATAAAAATTTTTCCTAAATATTTAAAAATAGTAAATTAAACATAAAAGATTTTTTTCATTTAATTAATAAATTTTTTATATATAATTTTAATGTCTACCTCAAGACCAATATGTGTAATGGAAACAGGTTATTTAACATCAACACAATGTTATATTCAAATGGCAATAAAAGTTAAAAATCCTTTAATTATAGAATCATATATTAAAAAATTTTTTTCAATATGTACAGCATTTAATATAAATATAAATTTAGAAAATATGACACTTAATTTAGAACAAAAACAAAATTCAGTATTTAAAATACCAGAAGAAATAACTTCATTAGATTCTGCAATAAAATGGTCCTTAAAAAATGCTCATCCTAATCCAAAAACTCATGTTGCAACTTTATCATCAAATTCAAAAATAATTGTTTATAACGTAAATCATGCTTTTTGTGATGGTGGAATGTTTAAATTAATTTTTGAAGAATTACAAAAACCAAATTTTATTGAACCTAAATTAAATTTACCTTTAACATTTTTTAATACATATATAGATAAAATAAAATCTTCAGAACCTCATATTTTAAGTACAAAAAATCCAAAATTTACCCATTTTAAACCAATAAAAGAAGAAAATTCAAAATATTCAGATGAAAATTTTGAAATGGTTTTTTCTGAAATAAATGCAGAAGAAATATTTAATTATAAAAATGGTCATATTCATCAATTAACAGCAATATTAACTACTTCAATGATTTTAGCAGCAAAAGCTTTAAGTGATTATCAAGATGGTTTTGGAGTTCAAGCTGCTATTGATGTAAGGAGATATATGGATAAAACAATGCAAAAATCTTGGGATATTAATTTTCATGCTGGAAATATTGCAATAGATTGTAATGAACCTAAAATTATTAAAGATTTAATTGATGGAACTGATAAAAAATTAAAATATGAAATTGAAAATGAAGAATGGTTAAATCATACTCATTATTTATTGTTACCTTTATTAAATCCTGGAGATAAAAGATATGTTAATTTTAAAGATTATGGTTTGGGACTTTATTTAACTCAAATGGGTATGTTTAAATCTAATGGAGATATTAATGATCTAATGATTAATGTTAATCAAGAAATTGAGGTAGATTGTATTGTTTTACAATCATATTCTTTTTTATTTGAAAATAAAAATGTTTTGAAAAATCATATTATTTTTAGAAAGACTGGGATATCATCTAATTTAGCAAAAAAATATTTAAATCTAATTGATTATTGTTTAAAGAATTTAAAATTAGATTCAAATATAAATGAATATATAAATATTTTAAAAAATAAAATAAATTAAAAATATAAATTAAATTAAAATAAAATAATAATAAAGAATAAATATAAAATATATGATTGGGTCCAATCCCCAATTTTTTATTGATTCTTCAGAAATAAAATTATAAAATAATATTATATTTGTTTTAATTTAATTATTATAATATATTGTATAAAATTTGAATAAGTATTTTTATTAATTTATATAATATGTACAATCAAAAAATTATTGATAATTGTATATAAGTGAATTTACATTTAGTGCTTTTTTCAGTTTTGGATATATACATCTCCATCATAAAAATCTATTTTTTCTTTTAAAAGAATTTTACTAAAATCCAAAGCATTTTTACCATCAACTTTTAAATTAAAATCACATTTAAAATAATATCCATCAACTGGAGGAGTAATATTATTTTTAAATTTAATAAATCCTATTATTTTATCTTCTTTAAAATAAACAAATTTTTGAAGTTCTTCTTTTATTTGTTCTTTATTTATATTATTTATTTCTTTAGATGTAGATGTATTTGATTTAAAATATTGAGAATGAGAATAATAGGGAGTATCTAGCATCTTTGTTGCAACTGCCCCTCCTGTTATAAATCCTATGATAAATGATAAAGCTCCTCCAGCAATTATACCTAATAATATATTCGGGCATATTATTCCTCCTATTATAGATCAAGTAATTCCTAAAGATGTCCTTCCAATATATCCACCAGCTCCAATAACAAAAGGACCTCCAATAGCTTCAAATATTTCATCTATTATTTCAAGCTCATCATCATTTATATCTTCATTCTTTTTATTTTGTTTTATTTCTTGGATTTCATAAATTGTTTTATTTATCAAAGAATTTTTCATATATCCTTTCCATTGTATTTTTCTATATAATTTTTGATCAAGTGATAAATCACCAATTTTATATTCTAAATTTGTATGTATTTTAAAAATTACTTTTTCCACAAAATAAAATGTTTGTTTTTTAAAATTAATTTCGATATCTGCAGTGGTAAAAACTGTTTTATATTTAATATTTATTTTTTTTGGTTCAGAAAAATTATTATCCTTTTGTTTTCCAATAAATAATCCTATATAATTCATTGAATTATATTCTTCACTTTCAACTATTAATAAGTGTCTGATCCCTAAAATATAATTTTCCGTTTCAAATTGAAAAATAGGCAATAACTTTTTATTATTATTTTCTAATTTAAATTTAAAAGGAATTGAAATAAATTTATCTTTTTCTTCTTTTTCTATTGCAATTATTGAAAAACTTCAAATTTTAAATTTTCATTAAAATCTGTTTTTTCTTCATTTTTTAATTGATATTCAATATATTTTATTTCCACTTCTGTTTTATAAATATAGTTAAGTTCATCTATTTGAATATTATTATACTCCCAAAATTCATATTGAATTAATTAAAGTTTTAAATGAATTTTATTTTCATTTAATTTTAATTTCAATTCTGGATTTATTTTAAATATTCCATTTATTGTTTCTCCTGGCAAATAAAATAAAGTATCTAATTCTATTTTAATTTTACTTAATATTTCATTTTTTATTTCAGCTTTTTCCATCTTAAATTAATTAATATAATTATTTAATCATATTTAAGTTTTATTAACTTTTTTACCTAATAAAATCTAATTTCTAATATAAGCAATTGTTTTTAAATTTAATATATTAATGATAATTATTTTAATTAGATAGTTAATTAATATTATTTCTTTTTATGGAGATTGGGGATTGGGCCCAAATAAATTTAAAAAAAAATAAAATAAATTTAAAAAAATAAATAATAAATAAATAAAAAAAGACAAAAAAATTTCAAAATATATTAAAAAAAAATTACTTTAAGTATATAAAGCATAATCAATCCTTTCACATTCAGAAACCATTTTATCAATAAAAACATCAATTTTTGGTTTTCCAACTTTAATTTTTTTAACTTTAGGAAATCTATATCCCAAATATTTAATTTTAAAGCATAAAACTTGCATTTCATTTCTAATATCCATTAAATCATCAATAACATCATTAGTTAATAATCTTCTCTTTCTATATTTTTTAGCATCAATAAAAAGTTTTTTTTTCATTTTATTATAATCATCAACAAAAACTTTAATATTAGCAGTATAAATTGGTTCATCTTTAACACTTGTTTCTGGATTTGAAGTTTTAGGTCTTCTTTTTTTCATAATATTATTTGATTGATCAGTATTATATATAGTATTATAACTATTATTCATTGTTTTTAACATATAAAAATTTTTACCATGTTTTGGAGGAATAATTGAATATCTTCTTTTTGATGATTTTTGAGTATAATTTCTTATTTGAAATTCAGTATTAAAATTTCTATTTTTTACTAATTTCATTTTTGAAGATGGTTTTTGTATTTTTTTCATATTTTTTTGTTTTTCTTTTTCTATTTTTTCTTTTAATAATGTTAATTCATCTTCATCATTTATATTTAATTTTGATTTTATATTTGAATAATGTAATGTTACTGCCTTTAATGTATTATTCATATTATTTTTTTCTATGTTTCTATTTGCATTTTATATTGCCATTTTATGCTTTTTAAAATCAAATTTACTTAATATACTTTTTCCTTGAAAAGGATTTCTACGAAATTGATATCCAAATAATTGATCTTTTGATATTATATTATGCTATTGACTACTGTCATTTTTTTTCTTTTGTTCTTCTCTTTCTTTTCTTTCTTTTTGAAGTCTTTTATTTCTAATTTCTTCAAAGTTTTTCATTAGAACTTTTGTTTTATAATGTTATAAGTCTACTGTTTTCTTCTTTTTTTTTAATTTAAAAGGTTTTTCTTCTTCATAATTACTCATTTTTATTTGATATATTATTTATATTTTTATTTTAATTTCACTAATATATAAATTTTTTTTATTTATTTAAATAAAATTTTTATATTTAAAAAAAAGCATACTATTTTGAAAAAAATAGATACAATTTCTTTTTTAAACTGAAATCAATAAATTTAAATTATTTTTTATTTTATTAATATTAATTTACTCTTTTATTATAGTTTTAAATAGAACAAATTTTTTTGATATAAAATTATATGAATATATATAAAAGAGCTAAACAGAATATTATAAAAATAATTTTTGTAATAATATTTATATTTATAGTATTAATAAAAATAAATTTTTTTCAAAATATTTTGTCTTTATATTCTGAATTTAGTAAAAAATATTATTTTATTATTTTGAAAAATGTTGATACAATTTAATAAAATTAAATATGAAATGAATAAATTTAATAATAATATTATATATTAATAATTATGATATAAAAAATCTTTTCCTTCAAAAACGAATTTTTAAAAATAAAAAAATAAAAAATAAATTAAATATTGAAATAAAGAAAGAAAAAAAATATATATATTAAAGTCAAATAAAAAAAAATGTCATTAAATGACTTTAACTTAGGAAAATATTTAGGTAAAGGTTCATTTGGTTCAGTTCAAATAGTAGAAAGAAAAACAGACAATAAAAAATATGCAATGAAAAGAGTAAGAATTGATAAATTATCAGAAAAAGACAAAAAAAATGCATTAAATGAAATAAGAATTTTAGCATCATTAAAGCACAAAAACATAATAGGATACAAAGAAGCATTTTTTGATGAGAATTCAAAAACATTAAACATTGTAATGGAATATGCAGATGATGGTGACATATCATTAAAAATAAAAAGAAATTTAAAAAAAAATTAATATTTGATGAAAATACAATTTGGAAATGGTTAATTCAATTATTAGAAGGAATAAAATATATACATGATAATAAAATTATGCATAGAGATTTAAAAAGTGCAAATTTATTTTTATGTAAAAATGGTTTATTAAAAATAGGTGATTTAAACGTATCAATATTAGCAAAAAATGATTTAGCCTTAACTCAAACTCCTTATTATACTTCACCTGAAATTTAGAAAGAAAAACCTTATAATAATAAATGTGCTATTTGGAGCGCAGGGTGTATTATTTATGAAATATGTACTTTACATGTTCCTTTTAGAGGAACTAATTTTAAAGAATTATTTGATAATATTAGTTTGGGAAAATATTCTGATATTAATGTAAATTATTCTGATGATTTAAGAAAAATTTTAAAATTAATGATTGTTGTTAATCCTGATATGAGATATGATGCTCAAAGTATTTTAGAATGTGATATTGTTAAAAAAAAAATTAAAGAACTTAATTTTAGTCTTAAGGATTCCTATGTTAAAACTAAGGCTTTACTTATGAGAACTATTAAATTACCTAAAAATATGTCTGAAATTAATAATAATTTACCTAAGAGATATTTGGAAAAAACTTTAAGAGAAGAAGAAATGATGGAAAATGATGAATACGAAACTGTAAAACAAACATTTTATAAATCAATTATGAATAGTGAAAAAAATAAAGAAAAAAATCAAATTCAAAATAATAATAATAATAATAATAATAGTAATAATAATAATAATAAACTGATTGAAGGTAATAATATTAGTAATAATCTTCATAAAAGTAATAATAGTAATATAAGTAATAATAGTAATAATATTCAAAATAGTAATATAAATAATAATAGTAATAATATTCAAAATAGTAATATCAGTAATAATAGTAATAATATACAAAATAGTAATATTAGTAATAATAGCAATCAAAATAACAATAATCATAGATATAATAATAATTTGATTAATGATAGATATAATAATAATTTGATTAATGAAAAAAAAAATTTTAATATTAAATCAGATTATTATAATAAAAAAACAAGTAATAGTACACAAGGTGTTGAAAATGAAAATACTTTAAAGAATAGTAGTAATATTATTGATTATAATAAAAAAAATATTTTAATAAATTCAACTAAAAGTAATTCTGAAACAATTGATAATTCAAAAATTAATATAATAGATAATAATAAAGTAAATAATAATAATTTTGATATATCAAAAAATAATCAACAAAACACAAAAGATAATTATATTTATCACCTAATAAAAAAATGTATATAAATTCTCCAACACCAAATCCAGATAAATATAATTTAGATAATCAAAAAAAAATAAGTGAACAATTTCCAATTGGAAATGAAAATAAAAAAAATAATATTAATTCTACTAAAATAAATCCTATAAATAATAATTAAAATAACAACAATAATCAAGTAAATTTCATACCATCTCCAAAATCAAATCCAATTAAAATTCATAGATCAAATACAAATATAAATAATCATAATAAATTAAATATAAATAATCAAATATTATCAAATGAAAAAAATAATAATCCTAATCAAATAAAAAATGAAAAATCTTTTCCTAAAAAAAATCGTCCTGAAAGTTCGAATCAAAAAAATCAAAATAATTTATTAAATTATAGATAAATTAGACCTCAATCTGTTGGAATGCAATATCAAATTCTTAAAAATGATAATAATATGAATTACAATAATAATAATATGAATAATAATAAAAATAATAATAATAATAACATAAATTACAATAACATGAATTATAATAATAATATGAATTACCATAATAATAATAATAGTAAAGATATTTTAAGTAATAAAAATTATGTCAATGAATATATTGAAAAAGAAAAAGAGTTGAGAGAGAAAAAAAAGAAATAAATGAAATGAATAAAAATATTAAATTATTGGATTTTAGACAAAATAATAATGTTAATAATATTAATGAAGGATTTAAAATTAAAAGATCTCCTTCAAATCCAAATCCAGTTTAATCCCTATTTATATAATAATGGAAATAATAATAATTATCCAATTTTTCAATATAAAAAAATTCAAATAAATCCAAATCGAAAAGTTTAATATGGAATATTTAAATATAAAAATAAAGGAAATGAAAGACATTATTATAATATTCCTATTCCACTAAAATTTATAATATCAAATACAATAATAATAATAACTTTAATTATAATAAAAATAAAAATTTTATTAATAATAATAATAATAAATATATTATAGAAAAATTTAATAATAATAATTATGGCATGAAAAATAATATTTCTAGGGATGGTCCTAGAGTGATTATTAGACATGAATTAAAATAGAAATAAATAAAATAAAATATAATTCTTATTTTTTAATATATATAATTATAAAAAAATAAAAATAATAATTGAATATTAGATTAAATTAATATTTAATAATATTAAAATTTAAATGACCACTATTTCTCTACTTTTTAATGTTTTTAGAAATTCATTAATTGAAGTAAGGAGAATAAGAAAAAAAATGTAAATTATAAAATATTAATTTATAGTAAAATTGGTTTTGATGAAGAAAGTGATATAAATCTTAATTTTGAAAATAATAATAATATCTATCAATTAAATTTAAAAGAAATTTTTATTTTTTCAAAAGAAGGAAATATATTATTTCATTATTTCTTAGATAAATCAACTAAAAAAAATGAAAATGAAGTTAAAATTATTTTAAATATAATTAAGCATATTTATCCAAATAAGACTGATGATGATAATTAAAATAGTGAAATTTATTTTAATCTATTTTATATTAATAATGAAAAAATATTTATTATAAAAGTTGAAAAAAATAATTTAATAATAGTTAGTATTTTGAATAAAGAATAATCAAAAAATTCAATTATTAAAATTTTTCTTTTACATTTTATTATTTCTTACTTGAATTTTATTAAGGAAATTAGTGAATTAATAATGATAAATAATAGATCATTTAATTTATCAAATGATATGATAAAAAATAAAATTTTTGAAGAATTTTTATTTTTACCTTTAAAAGAGCATTTTCAAAAGATTTGTTTAAAAATATTACAAAGAAAAAATACATTACTATCAAATTTTAAATATAAAGGTTTTTATGTAATTGAACTTGAAAATCCAAAAATTTTATTTTCTTTATCTTCAATAATAAGCAAAAACAAAATAGAAAAAATAAGTAATCTTGATTCATTATGGAAAGAATTATTATATCATTTAACAAATTTAAAACATTCATATAAAGAAAAATTTTCAAATAAATTTGAATCAAGTGATTATTTTGTAAAATTAGAATATACATCAACATTTCCAAGATTAATATTTATTATTGATAATGATTCTTCTGATTCTTTTTATTTTTCTTCAACTTCTAATTGGAAATGTAATGGAACAGAACTTAAGTTTATAAGCTTAGTTAGAGATAGTATTTGGGATAAAAATAAAAAAATTCCTCCTCTTGCTTCTATTATTCAATGTATTAACGGAACTAATTTTACTTTTAATGTACAAAATGAATAAATGTTTTTATTTAAATTAAATTATATATCAATTAATAAAATTATGTTAATAATATTAAAACAATATTTTTTTTATTTAATTTAATAAGTATTTTATTTTTGAATTAAATAATTAAAAATTATTTTTATCATTTTTTAAAAAAAAACAAATAAAAAAAACCAAAAAAAATGAAAATAATAAAAGGACCAAAAGAATTTAAAACATTAGAAAGAATAAAACTTTCTCCTCAATTTAAAATAATAATAACAAATTATGAACTTCAAAGAAAAGCAAAAAGAAAAGTAAAAGAAAATCCATTACTTGATTCCTTAAAAATGCAATTAACAAAAGATGAATCAGATAAAGAATATTTTCTTAGAGAAATGAGAATGGAAAGAAATATTGGAGAAGAAATAAAAAATATGTATGGAGCAAAAGCATTTGAAGGAAGATCAAATAAAGAAATAAAATTAGCAGAAAAAAAAGTTAATTCTGAAAAAAAAATTACAAAAATGATATTATTAGAAAATAATCCTTTATTTTCTTCTAGAAATAAAAGTTTATTTTATGAAAATCATACTTCAAATAATTATGATAAAAATAATAATTATAATGATATTAATGATGAAAATAATAATAATTATTATTATACTGATAATGATATTAATAATGATATTAATAATATTATTATTGATGAAATTAATAATAATGATTTTAATAATAATAATTTATATTCTTCTGAAGTTAATAATTCAATTAATAAAAGTTCAATGATTAATAAAAGTTTAATTTCAAATAAAAGTTCTTTTATGAAAAAAACAACTTTTATAAATCTTCCTTTAATTTTTCCACAAAAACCACCTTAAGAAAATAATAAAAAAAAAATAGATTATAATAGACCAGAAAGTAATAAAAGTTCAGAAAAAATAATGAATTATAATTATAAAGATTTTTCAAGATCAATTAGTTCAATTAGTAATAATAATAATATTAATAATGTTAGTAATATAAATAATTTTAATAATATAAGTCATTGTTTAAGTACAAGAACACTCTTAGATAATTTAGATTCTGTTAGAAATTCTTATAGAAGTGTATCAAGAAATTTAGGAAAATTTGCAAAATTAGAAAAAGAATTATGTGAAAATATAGATATGAAATATAAGGTTATTAATAATAAATTTGATTAAAATGAAAATTGAGTTTATTGTCTTTTATATATTATTATATTTTATTTAGGGTATTTATTTATTATTATTATTATAACTTTTTAAAAGATAAAATAAAAAAAACAAATTTATTTTTTTTTTTTCAGAGTTAATCTTTTTTATTTTTATATTGATTTTTTTTATTGAATTAAAATTATTTAAATTAAATATTTTATTCTTTGATTTATTTTTACATGATTTTTATTATTTTATCCAATTATTTATTGGTAGTTATATTTCAAATTTTTTTTCAATATTTATTTATTAAATATAAATCTAAATTTTTTTAATCTTTGAATCAAAAAAAATCACCACATTCTCAAAAACAAAAATAAAAAAAACAATAAAACAAAATCACTCCCTTTCATATATATCCTAAATCACCCAAAAAAAAAAATAAATTAAAAAAAAAACTATAATATTTTATTCAAAAAAAAAAAATTACAAATAAAAAAAATTACAAATAAAAGACTTATTTCTTTTAAAAAATCAAAATCAAAACAAAAAAATATAAAAAGCTCTTAATAAAATATCCCATACAAACAACTTCAGTAGGTGTAGCACCTAAATTTTTTAAACTATCTTCAACTTCACTAACATCATTATTTTTCTTAGGTTTTTTTTTAAGTCTCCTACAAACATGAGTTTGTGATTTTCCATTGTTTTCATAATTAATAGTAACAAAACAGCAATGAGCTTCAGGAATAGTAATAGCAGTACAATTTTCTTCTGAAAGAGGTTCTAAAATTCCAACTAAACCACAATTAATAGGAATTAATGATGGTTATGGTCCTTCTATTTCTGCAACACCTAAAGAATTTTTTTGGTTTTGGTAACTATTTAAAGTGTCTTCTTTTGTGACACCTGATGATACTGCACAGTAGGTTTCAAGGCTTGATGTTTTTACGAAGAAATATATCATCATCTGATGCTTGATATGTACATTCGGATACCTATTTAGGATGGTATTGATTGTCTGTAAATGCACATGTATGCCCTGTTACTTGTTCTCTTGTTTTATATATTAGGAATGATGAAAGTATTATTTGGAAAAGTGACATTTTTTTCTTTTTTTTTAAGGGGTTTATTTTTTTATTTTTTTTGTTTTTAATAACGTTATGGGTTTATTTTTTATTTTTTTTTTGGTAATTGAAAATACATTTTTTTATATGAAAATTATTTAAATTTTTTTTTGTAATTGTTTTTTTATTTAATTATTTAAAATAATAATAATTACAATGAATCATAATAAAGAAATTATTATTATTACATAATGATAAAAAATAATAGTAAGATATATATTATAATAATAACAAAAAAAATAAACAATTTAAAATGAAAAATGAAATATCAAAACAAAATAATTTACAAGATGATTTACTTCTCTATAAAACAATATATTCTACAAATAATAATCAATCAATAGAAGAAAAAAATAAAATTTTAAATGGAAGATGGAATAAAGAAGAACAAATTAGATTTATAAAAGGATGTTTGCTTTATGGAAATGATTGGACAAAATTAAAAAAATATGTTAAAACAAGAACAAGTGGTCAAATAAGATCTCATGCTCAGAAATATTTAATTAAATTAAATATGAAATATCAAAAAATAAATTTTAATGATAAAATGTTTCAAGATTTTTTTAATAATAATAATATTATTAAAAATTATATTAATAATTTTAATTTTTATGATATGGAAAAAATTGAAAAATTATACTTTTTATATTTAAAAAATATAATTGTGATTCTTTTGATAATAAATACTATATTAATGATTATGAAAAAATTGATTATGATGATTTTGAAATTTGTGAGCAATTAAAAGAAAAAGAAAAAATTTTTCAAATTTTAAAAATTCCAAAAAATAAAAAAGAATATATAAATAAAGAAGAAATAAAAACAAATTTAAATGAAAAATTATTAAATTTATTTTTAGGAAATAAAAGAAATATATCAGAAACTAAGATAAATTATGAAGAAATGTATAATAGTTTAAATGGAATAAATAATTTTGGAATTGAACCAAATAAAATGATAGAAATAGAAAAATTTATTAATTTTTGTTTAGATTCGAATGATCCTTTATATTTATTAAAATTATTTATATATTTTTATACAAATAATTTAATTTTAAATCAACAATTTAATTTATTTGACTTAAATAATTTTCCTTTATCAAATATTAATAATAATTTATTGAATTTAAAGAATAATAATTATTTAAATGATAATTATAATCAATGTAATAATGATATAAAAACTTCTTCTTCAAGTTCTATTGATAATGATAAATTTAATAGTAATTTTAACAAATATTTTTGTGGTGATTATAAAAAAATAAATAATGGGAATGAAGAAAATATTTTTTTAAATAATACTAATAGTGCTTTATTTAATTATTTGAATAGAAATTTTAATTTTCAATATCCAATTCAAAATTATTTTTATGTAAATGGATCTCAAAATCAATAATTAATAAATATATAAATATGATAAATATATAATTATAAAAATTTATTTGAAATATTTTATTAATCAATTATTATATAAAAAAATATAAATATAATTATTTTTGAAATTAAACAAAATAATAATTTCATAAGAATTAATCAATATAATAAAATACGTAATAATTCCTTAAATAATAACAATAAATTATGAAATCTTAAAATTAAATTTAATTAAATTCAATTCAATTATTAAATTAAAATAAATAAATTTAACTTTTTTCTCAAATCAATTAAAAACAAAAATCAAAAAAAATTTGTAAAACCAATAAATTCATTTAATATATTGAAAAATATTGAAAAATGAGTTTTATGAAAATCATATACTTTCAAATTAATTTTGAAAAATAATTTATTTATTTAATTATCTATTTATATGATAAATGAATTATTTCAACAAATAGTTGAAATGAATATATTTCGTTATTTTTTCTCAATATTAATAATATCAAATTTTATTTTAATAATATCTTTACATTTCAAATTAGAAATAGAAAAGAAAACAAAATTAATGTTTAATATCTCAGATACTAAAAAAGAATTAAATAAAATAAAATCAATATTATTAATAATAGCACATCCAGATGATGAAATATTATTTTAGACACCAACAATAAAAAAATTAAAAAGTTTAAATTTAAAATTAAAAATATTATGTTTATCAAATGGAAATTCTAAAAATAAAGGAAAAAAAAGAACAGAAGAATTTAAAAAAGTTTCTAAATATTTAAAATTAGAAGACAATGAAATTTTAAATGTTCCTGAATTACAAGATAGTATGAAAAAATTTTTCAAATAGAAATATAATACCTAATTCTGGATATCTTATTCATTCTGAAAATAATAATAATATTACATTTAAT
>JAJJLU010000887.1:0-15014 GCA_023807065.1 Isotricha intestinalis
CCCCAATCCCCAATCCCCAATCCCCAAATAATAAATAATTAAAAAACAAAGAAAAAAAATTGAAATATATTCTTTGGCGAATATAAAAATAAATAAAAAAAGGAAATAAATTATAAAATAGGAAAAAATTATAAAAAATAAAGCAAAAATTTAAAAAAACGAAAATTAATTTAAAATATATAATAAAAAGAAATAATAAAATATTTAAAGAAAAAATAATCAAATTACAAGGGTTTCACTCAAAGAATTTCAGAGGAACTATCTTCCACTCCTCCAAAAAGGAAGGAATACGTCAAAATCCCTATCTTACCTCAACAAAAATAATTTTATGTTACATCATTTGAATTTATATTGAATTTAAAAAATTATAAATTTTAACTCATCTTTAAGTTATTTCATTTAAAATATCATTTTTTTTTTATAATTTCAATACATTTATGTTCAATAAATAAAAAAAAGGGTTTTAAAAATGATAAATTTTTTTAGAAAAAATCTTCAAAGTTATGATATATAAATTTAAATAGCTTTACAATTAATAGCTCAATATTTACTACTATTTTAAGGAATCTAAATAAAATTAGATATAAATATGTAAATATTTTTTTTTATATAATTAATGAATAAAAAGCTGATCAAAAAAAATAAAGAAAATAATTTTTATGATTATTTGAATGAAGACAATGAAGAAAATTCTAACGAAATAAACAATTTCCAAATCTCTTCAAAAAAATTAGGAAGAAAAAAAAAATTTGAAAAAGATGATGTATCTAAAACCCATTCAAAATTAAAAAAAGATAACAGAACAAATAAAATAATGAAGAATTTCTTAAAATTTGTTGTGAATTTTTTAAATGATTATGCTAATAAAATGGGGAAAAACAAAAAATTTAAATTCAAAAGAATAAAAAAAGAACAATATTTTAATGTTTCTTCAATTCAAAGAATAATGAATTTTACGATATATGAATTTTGTGAAAAAGAAATTTATTCAAACAGTAAATATTTTAAACTTCCTTTATCTGAAATAAACAATATTATTTCAAACTTCAAAAAAGATTTTTTAGATTTATATCTTTTTGAATTTTATCAAAAATTTTTTCTTTCAAAAAAATTCAATGATATTCAAAAAGAATATTCATTGAATGAAGATACAAAAAATTTGTATGTTTATTTAGAAAAATTTAATAAGGAATTACAATATAAAGAGCTTTTACAAGAAATAGGTGAAAATTTAATTAAATATCTTGATAAACATTCTCAAGAGTTAAAATTATTTGATCCAATAGATGTATATAATAAAAATGATGAACAAGACACAAATAATACTTATGCAAATTTTGATTGGGATAAATTTTACTTTCCTTCAAGTGAAAATAAGTTTTGTGAATATTAAAAAAATCTATATCTTAATAAAAAAGGGATTTAATTTTAATTATTTCAAAAGAAAAAAATTATAGAAAAGAGTTTTATATAAATTTTTAATGAATATGGATTTAACATATAAATAAATCAATTAATAAAAGAATTATTTTCATATATATCAACAATAATTAATATAAAATTAAATTCTTTTCCTTTTTTTATTCTGGAATTTTAAATCTTAAAATATATATTTATTTATTTGTTTTCATTAAAAATTTTTGAGTTAAGATTCAATAATTTTCTGATAAAAAGGTTCAGAAAATAAATTAATTAATATTTTTTATTCATAAATGAATAATCTATTTATTTCAGGATATATATTTTAATCCACTGTTTTTAAAATAATAAAAAATGAAATAATTATTTAAATAAGTATTTTATAATAATCATTTAAAAAATAATTTACCCAAAGATAGGGAATTTCTAATTTTAATTGAGAAATATTCATTTTGACATGAAAATACTATTAACATAAAGTTGATTTGATGAATTAGTTTAATCAAGTTTTCATTGATAAATAAAATTTACGATAAATTGGAAATTAAATAATCAGTATTACTTTATAGTATATTAATACTTTAATAGGAATATTTATTAGAGGAAATTATATGTAAAAAAAAAGAAATATGAGGTATTTTGGCTTAAGAAATATTAAGAATTTCTTTTAATGTATTTTTTTTATTTCTTAAATATAAGTTTTATTCAAACACAAAAATTCTATTAAAAAAAATTAATTGTTTTTATTTTCTATTCTATTTTCTAATCATAAATAAATTAGTTAAATTTTTTTTTGATATTAAGAAATTTCCTTTATTTCACTATTGTTTTGTAATGTTGTTTTTCTTCCCTTTAAACTTGTTAGAAAAGACATTTTTTCATATAAAAAATAATTTTTATTTTTTTCATTTGTGTCCAATTTTTACATTCATCTAATTATTTTTATTTAAACTATATTGTTGCATTTCATTTCTTAAGGGAATTTTTTCTTGAAAAAATTTACAAATTTAGAATTGAACAAAAATTCAAAAAAATTTTCCTAACTTTTCAATAATATATGGTTTTTAATTATAATTTGAATGTTCTTTAAATTAATAATTAAGTATTCATTATTTTATTGTAAATTTTTATTGAAATAGTAAAATTGAACAAAAAGTAAATTAATTTTTTATTATTATTTAAAATTAAAGTAATAATAAATTAAAAACTTAATATGGAGCTAGAAGAAAATGAAATTTATAAATTAATATTTCAAAATGAAAATAATTATTTCTATGATTGGTCAAAGTTGTAAGAAAATAATATAATAAAATTATTAGAAAGAAAAATAATATTGATATTCAATTAATATTTATTGAAATCTTTAATAAATATTTTAACAAAGATTTTAATAATGAAACAACATTAGAAAAATTTAAAAAATATGTTATTTATCTTCAATCTTTCATAAAAAGTGAAGAATATCTTAAAGAAGATTTCTTAAATTTATGGAATAATAATATAAAACCACAAATATATAAAGTTCAACAAAATATTTTAGATAGTTTTATTAATGAAAAGGAAATTGATGATGAAATTAAATTAAAAAAAATAATTGAAAATTGTGATGAAGAATCAAATAATGAAAAAAATATTGATTATGAAAACAGGAAAAAAGATATAAAAACAAAAGTAAATGAAATAAGATCTTCATTAATTTTTGATTCAAATGATGAAATTATTTATAAAGAGTCTTCTTCCTCTTTTTATAAAAAAAAATCTAAATATAAATTTTTCGAAGAAGAAGAAAATCAATTAAATTTTGTTTTTCAAAATGGAAAACTAAAATATATATCAATAGATTTATTGATTAAAAAAATTACTTTAGAAAACTTTGTTTTAAATTATCAATATTTAATTACTAGTTTTTTAAATCAATTTTGTAGTTTTATGAATATTGAAATTTTCATTCATAAAATTATAAATGCTTATTCTTTTTATTATAATTTAACAAAAACTCAAAATCTAATTAATTTAATAAATTTTTTAAATGAATGTGTTATTCAAATATATGTTTATTTCAAAGAAATAAAATTTTCAAATCCAATTCATTCAACATTGAAAACATTTTATAATAAATTATTAATTGAAGAAAAATTTAAAGTAAATTATATAGAAGATATATTATCATTATTTGAAGATGAATGTCCTCAAGAAGAAGATATAAAATTTGTTAAAAATTTAATTCAATATAGAAAAAAAAATAAATCAATAAAAAAAAGGAAACAAAATAGATTAATGACTCCAAGAGATAATATTTATCGTTTTATTCATAAAAAAAAGAAAGATAATAATAAATTTAATGTTTTAGATTATAGAGAAATAGATATATCAAATCAATTAACATATATATCAAAAATATATTTTAATAACATTGAAATTAAGGAAATATTAAATTCAAAATTTTCAAAAATAAATAAAGAAATTGATTCACCAAATATAATTAAATTAATTAGAAATTCAAATAATTTAACAAATTTTGTAATTGAAAATATATTATCAGAAAAAAATGTTACTAATAGAGCAAGAATAATAGAACAATGGATTAAAATTTGTGAAACTTTAAGAATAAACAAAAATTATAATGATTGTGTCACCATTAATTTAGCTCTTTCAAGTTTTTTTATTTCTTCATTAGAAAAAACTTGGAAGAAAGTAAAAATAGAATATAAAAATATATTTCTTAATTTAAAAAATTTTTGTTCAATAAGCGAAAACTTTAAAATTTTAAGAGATAATACAAAAAATTGCAAAGATTCTCCATATATACCTTTTTTAGGTATTTTATTAAGAGATATTAGTTCATATGATGAAAAGTTTAAATATATTATAAATGATAAATTTATTGATTTTTACAAAATTGAATTAGTTGAAAATATTATTGATGAATTTTTTAATTTTAAAAATTTTGCTTTCAATATAATTCCAATAAATTCTTTAGAATTTTTTAAAGATATCAAATGTAAATCTGAACAAGAATTAGAAGAATTATACAATGAACTTAATAAAAAGTAAAAATAATTATCTATTATAAAGATTATATAAATGAAAATTAATTATAAAATATAATAAATATCTTTATAAAAATATTGTTTATCCATTAATTTATCAAAAAAAAAATATCGTTTTTTTAATAAATTTAAACATTTAAATTAAATATTAAAAAAAATGCAAATCAAGAAGACTGAACTTAATAAGTTAATATTAGATAATATTTCAAAAGAAAAAAATAAAGAAGTGAATTCAAAGAAAATAATGAATATTTTAAGAAAAAATCCAGTTTATCAATCAAGTACCTTTGAAGTAATAACAAATAAAAATATAATTGAACCACCAACAGTAGAAAAAAATTCGAATGTTATTATAACTTCTTCGGGAAAAAAAACAATTGAAGAAACAATTGAAAAAACTTATGGAGGTACGATTGAGAAAAAATTTATAATTTCCACAACAAAAAATAATTCTGATATTTTAGATAATAAATCATCAAATTTTAAACAAAATAATAGTCCGAATGAAAAGCAATATTCAGGTATGAACACAGAAAAAAATTATTATATAATTCCAGATAAAAATACATTTAATTCAAATTCTTCTGGAAAATTTTCAAATGAAAAACCATCATCTTCAGAAAAAAAATCATCAAATGAAAAAAAATATAACACAAATTCAGAAAGATTAATATATAATAGTCAAAGTAATAGAAATCCAAATAATTATAGTTTTAATTATAGTTACAATTATCAATTATATAATAGTAGCAATCCATTTTCAACTCCTTATAATAATCAAACTTATAATAACCAATCTTTTAATTCTCATTCATATTCAAATTCAAATCCTGCTCAATTTTATAATAATCAAACAGAGAATTTAAATAATAAAATATATAATATTAAAACATATAATAATAATACAGCTGCAAGTCAAAATTATTATGGAAATAATTATAATTTAATGAATCTATATGATAAAAATGATAAAAAAATAACAGGTCCAATTAGAAAAATAATTCCAGTAAGAAATGTTGATAAAGAATTATTATTTAATCAAATTAAAAAACAAGGTTTGTTGGACATAAAAGATTCTCAAACTTATGAAATACAAAATGAAACAAGATATATAAAAGAAGGAAGTAAATTTGCAAGAAAAAATAAATCAGTAGGTCAAGTTATTGTAAATTCTCGTTCAAAAGAAAACTTAAGAGAAAAAAAGAAAAAGGATAAATCAAATTCTTTAACTGAAAAAACTTTATCTTATTCATTTATAAATGAAAAGAAAAAAAATATGAGAAAAAAGAAAGGGAAAATTTCAAATTTATTTGGTGTGTTATTAAAAAATAATGATATTGAAGAAGATAAAATAATAACTAAAGGAATGAGAAATGAAAAAGGAGGAGTTGTTGATTTTACTTATAGTTCATTAAATAAAAGCCATAGTTATACTTTTATGAAATTTTCCAGTAATATTCAATATTCAGAAAAAAAGAAAAAAGAAGCTGCTAAAATAATTCAGAAATGGTGGAGAAAATTAGTATTTATTTTTAATAAATATAATAATTTAATTGTTTATATTCAAAGTCATATAAGAGGTTATTTACTTAGGAAAAAATTTTATAAAATTTTGAATGAAAGGAAAAAAATTTATGATAAAATTTCTAAATTAAATACTATTAAATCAAAAAGTAAAACTAATAGTAATATCATAAATACAAATAAGAAAATTGAAAAATATTATGAAATTGATGAAAAACATTATACCTATAATTATAATTATAATATTAAAACAAACAAAGAATCAATTAAAAGAGAAACTAAAAAAGAAGATTTGATTGAAATTCAATTACCTAAAAAACAAGGAAAAAAAGAAGATTTAATTGAAATTGAAGTTGAAGAAATAGACAATGAACTTGAAGATTATCTTTATGTTAGAAATTTATCTACTTTTGTTATTATAAGAATGATAGAGAAAAAATTAATAAATAGATATTATGATTTTTTACTCTCTTTAAAATTAAATAACGATTATAATAAAGATAATAATGAAAATATTGATTATGATACTATTATTAATTACAGAAAAGTCATTTTAAAAAAAATAAGAAATAAAAGAGAATTTAAATCTCAAGATTTATTAAGGAATAAATTTAATAAATGGAGAAATCAAATTTATAAAGAAAAAATTCAAGACAAAGAAAATGAAAAAGAAGATATATTAAAATCAAATAATAAAATTATAAAAGAAAATGAGGAAGAAAAAGAATTGTTATTAAAAGAAAAAGATAAACTTTTAAAAGAAAAAGAAGAAGAGAAACAAAAACTTTTGAATGAAAAAGAAGATTTAATTAAAAAGTATGAAAAATCTATTAAAGAAAAAGATAATGAAAAAAATAATTTATTAAAAGAAAAAGAAATACTTATAATAGAAAAAGAAACTTTGATAAAAGAAAAAAATAAAGAAAAAGATAATTTATTAAAAGAAAAGGAAAAATTTAATAAAGAAAAAGAAAAAATAATTAAAGATAAAGATAAAGAAAAAGAAAATGCTTTAAAACAAAAAGATAAAGAAAAAGAAAATTTAATAAAAGAACAAGAAAAAATGATCAAAGAAAAAGAAAAAGAAATTCTGATAATTGAAAAAGAAACTTTAATTAAAAATGAAAAATTGATTAAAGAAAAAGATAATGATAAGAATAATATTGTAACAGAAAAAGATAATTTAATAAAAGAAAAAGACAATCTTATAAAATTAAAGGATAAAGAAAAAGAAAATTTAATGAAAGAGAAAAATGATCTTATAAAAAAATATGATAAATTAATTTTAGAAAAAGATAAAGAAAAAGAAAAAATTATTAAAGAAAAGGATAAAGAAAAAGAAAATGCTTTAAAAGAAAAAGAAAAAGAAAATGAAAAGTTATTAAGAAAAAAAGATAAAGACAAAGAAAATTTAATTAAAGAACATGAAAGAATTTTAAAAGAAAAAAATGAAGAAACAGAAATTCTTATTATCGAAAAAGAGAAAATTATTCAAGAAAAAGAAAAATTAATTAGAGAAAAAGATGAAGAAAAAAATAATATAATTCAAGATAAAGATAATTTAATAAAAGAAAAAGATGATTTAATAAAAAATAAAGATAAAGAAAAAGAAGATTTATTAAAAGAAAATGAAAAACTTTTAAAAGAAAAAGAAAAATTAATTAGTGAAAAAGAAAAAGAAATTGAAAATATTATTAAATTAAAAGAAAAGGAAAAAGAAAATATAATAAATGAAAAAGATAATTTATTAAAAGAAAAAAATGAAGAAAAAGAAAATTTAATTAAAGAATATGAGAAACTTTTACAAGAAAAAGATAAAGAAAAAGAACAGCTTTTGATTGAAAAAGAAAATTTATTAAAAGAAAATGAAAGAATATTAAAAGAAAAAGAAGAAGAAAAGGTAATTTTAATTAAAGAAAAAGAAAAATTAATTATTGAAAAAGAAACTTTGATAAAAGAAAAAGAAAAAGAGAAACAAAATTTAATTAAAGAAAGAGAAAAATTTAATAAAGAAAAAGAAAAACTAATTAAAGATAAAGATAAAGAGAAAGAAAATGCTTTAAAACAAAAAGATAAAGAAAATGAAAAAATTTTAAAACAAAAAGATAAAGAAAAAGAAAATTTAATTAAAGAAAATGAAAAAATAATAAAAGAAAAAGATAAAGAAAAAGAAACTCTTTTATTACAAAAAGAAAATTTAAAAAAAGAAAAAGATGATTTAATGAAAAATAAAGATAAAGAAAAAGAAAATTTATTGAAAGAAAATGAAAAAATTATAAAAGAAAAAGAGAAATTAATTATAGAAAAAGAAACATTGATAAAAGAAAAAGAGAAACAAAATTTATTAAAAGAAAAGAAAAAATTTAATAAAAAAAAGAAAAATTAATGAAAGATAAAGATAAAGAAAAAGTAAATGCTTTAAAACAAAAAAATAAAGAATAAGAAAAGCTTTAAAACAAAAAGATAAAGAAAATGAAAAAGTAATTAAAGAAAAAGAAATACTAATTAAAGAAAAAATAATTGTAGAAAAAGAAAAACAAAAAATAGAAAATGATACTTTAAAAAAAAAATAAATGAATCTTCATTTTCTAATTTAAACTTTAGTAAACCAATAAAATATGAAATAATAAACAAAAAAAAGAATGAAAAGAAAAAAAGTATAATAACAAAATCAAGAAATTAAACATTTCAATTTTTAGTTAAAACTGAAAAAAAACCAAATATAATTCAAAAAAAATTAAATGAAATTAATGTTTTATATAAACAAAAACCGAAAAGTATTTTAAAAATAATTAAACAAGAAAAAATTAATATTTTTTCTTCCAAAAAAAATCAGAAGAAAATATAATAATCAATCAAATTGAATTGGAATTTCCTGAAAAAGAAGATATTTAAATTATAAAAACATTTTAAATAAATTAAATTATTTTAATATATTTTATTTATTTTTGTTATTTAAAATAATATTAGTTTATTTTTAATTTATTTTTTTATGTTAATGTCATTATTAAAAAACTTGAAAGAAAAAAATATTTAAGAAAAAACATTTTTTTAATTTATTAATTCACATTAAAATTATATTTTTTGTAAATATTATATTCCTTTTTATTATTTTTAGAATTTTGATGTTAGTTTTATTTAATTTCTCATGATTCAATAAATTCTTTTATTTTAGAAAACATTCTAAATCTCTTTACTAAACTTTTTTAAATTTTATTAACTTTTTTTTAAGGATTATTTTAATAGATATAAAGATGATAAGCCTTTTGTTAAATGTTCTTTTTTTTTCTTTTTATTTTTATTGGGAAAATTATCGATTTGGAAAGTGCTTATCATATTCTAAACAAATTGCTAATTTAAAGACGTTATTTATTTATTTTTTTATTTATTTATTTTTTTTAATAATATAATTTATTTAAATAATATTTATTTAAATAATATTTTGGAGTTAAAAAACTTGTATAATTAATTAATGCAAATTTAAGAATTAATTTAAAAATATTTATTTTTTTTCAGAGCAAATAAATAATATATATATATAAATGTGTGGTTAGGTAGATAAATTAATGAATAAATTAAATTAATTTTTATTTATTTATCTATTTTTTTCTCTCTGTGATTTTTAATATTCATAAGATATAAATGTTTTAATAGATTAAAATAAAATTCTGAAATTGGTCATTTCAAAATAATAAATAAATCAAAACCTGAAAATTTTGAATTATTAGCTCCTAAAAAAGAAGAAAAAAAAAAATCAAAAACTTAAAATTTAAATATATTACAAAAGAAAAATTTAGAAAATAATTTATTGAAATATAATTTTACATTATTACATAAAGAAAATAAAGATTCATTTTCAATAAAAGGAAATGATATAGATTCAGAAATAACAATAACTAAAAGAACAGAATATAAAACAATTAAAACTGTAAAGTCCAAAACAAAAAATGAAAATGAAGAAGAAGAAGAAGAAGATTTTGATAATGATAAAGAAAAATCAAAATATTCAAATTTACAAAATTATAAATTTTTCTTAATAATTTTAAATCAATTATACAAAAATAAAGTTTATAATTACAAAAAAGATTTGTTAAATAGATTAAAAATTAACTTATTAAAATATAATGAAATGGAAATTTTAAATAGAAAAGAAGAAGAAGAATTAATTGAAATTAAAAAACATAAAACAAATTTAGAAGATAAAAATGATAAATCACAATTATTTACAACTACAAAAAAATCATTAGAATTTATTAAAGAAGAAAAACCAAAATTAACAATAAGAAAAAAAAGTCTTCAATCATTTTCTTCAAATAATTATTCTGATAATTATATAAAAACATTAACAGACTATTTAAAAAAAAGAATTGCTTTAACAAATTGGTATAATAAAATGATGGTATTAAAAAATTCAAAAAGAGTAAGAGTTATAGGAAGAAGAATTGGAGAAGGAACTTCAAAAACAATGATAACAAATAAAACAAAATCATTTAGATTAAATTTATTAAGATTTACTTTAGAACAAATAAAAAGAGAAGTAAAAAGAAGAATTTTAATCAAAGCTTTTTTAAACATTCAAAATTTACAATATCCTTCTTTAGAATTTGCCTTAATGAAAAT
Source organism: Isotricha intestinalis (assembly GCA_023807065.1). Classification (NCBI taxonomy): domain Eukaryota; phylum Ciliophora; class Litostomatea; order Vestibuliferida; family Isotrichidae; genus Isotricha; species Isotricha intestinalis. The sequence goes on from JAJJLU010000887.1 coordinate 10,614, forward strand.
AAAAAAATATACTGAAATTAAATTTCAAGTGATGAATGCTTATGCTACTCTAATTCAAAGATATTATAGATATTATGTTGAATATATTAAAAATAAAAGAACTACTGTTACAATTATTGAACAAAGCAATAATACTATTATGGAAACTGTTCATTATAGAAGAAGAGTTAATTATCATGATTATAATTTAAGAGATTTATTTTATAATTTTTATAGAAAGAAATTAGTTAAAAATATAATTGAGCTTTTATATTTAAAGTCATATTAATTATAAATAATTAATATTTTTTTTTTAAATATTGAAATCTCATTTTTAATTATTTTATTAAATTTTGATTATTTGATTTTTTTATTTTATTTTGTGAAAAAGATTAAAATATTTTTTAATAAAGAATAAAATAATGATTGATGATGAGCAAAATGAAAATTTAAAGTTTATGAAAGTACTTCCTAAAGAAAGAACAAATGCCCAAAATTTAAGGATTTTATCAATATTAAAAACTCTTAAACCTTTAATTGATTATTTAGATGAACCAATTAAGAAAGAATTAGATATGATTTTATTTAAATTAGCAGAAAATATAACTTATTTAGAATTACCTAAAGGTTCTACATTAAAAAAATTAGGAGATGAAGATTCATTTTTTTATATATTATTAAAAGGAAAAGTTGCTCAATTATCAATAAGATATTCTAAAATATTTTTATCTATAAAAGAATATTTTATTCATTTAATGAAATTACAAATATTACAAGAAAATTTTTTATTAAGAGAATGCTTAACAAAAAATAAAAAAATTTGTAATATACCAAGTGATCCAATCACATATTGTAAAAATTTAAAAGAATTTAAATTTGAGAAATACTTCAATAAACTTAAAAAAAGTATTATTTCAAATGAATGGTTTCATCATTATGATATTAATGAATTTTTAAAATTAATTAATTTTAAGAAAAAAATTAAAAATGTAAAAACAGAAAAAGATATTAGTAAAGAGCCTGAATATTCTTTTATTATTCCAGAATATGTTTTCAATAAATTTATAAATAATGGTTATTTTATTGATACTTTAACAGAACCAAAACATGTTAAAGAATTATATTCTTATATTACAGTTAAAAGAAGTAAATTTGGTTGTTTAGATAAATATAATATAAAAAATTTAGATTATTATAAAACAATTCATAGTAATCAAAAAGAGTATTTAGAAATTTTATTTAAAGATTTATTTATTTTTCAAGGAGTCATTATTAATTTTATTATGGAGAATTTTTCTTCTTTTTTTAAATATAAATTAGTAAAAAAAGGTGATTTTATTATTAAACAAGATTCACCTCATTAAGGGATTTTCTTAATCAAGAACTGAAAATTTGAAGTTAAAACAAGAAGAACAATAAATGAAATTGATTATATAATTCATGGTTTAAATCATAGTTTAGATAATTTTCATAATAAAAATTTTCTATTAATATTTAATATATTAATTAATTGTACTAAAAACTCTTTTTCCTTATCAATATTTCATTTTTAAAATGATACAATGAAAATATGAGTATTAACTAATAAATCAAAGGAAGAATTATCAATAGGAAAATTTAATTAATATATTATTTGACAATTATATTATGTTAAAAATTTAGCTCCTACTTTTATTATCTAATAACAATTAAATTGTGTAAATCAGGAAATATTATGTTTTATTAAAAAAATAAATTCATATTTTTATTTACAATTTATATAAATTTATTTTTTTAATATATATTTAATGGATCAAACAAATATTTTAACTTATAACAAAATAGAAAATAAAATTCAAATTCTTAAAGAAATTGAATCAAAATCAATAACAGATATAATAATAACAACAATAAAAGATAAATTAATGGCATTTTGTGATAGTTTATATAATAATTATTCAATAATAAATTTAATTTTTCTAAAATAATAATAGGAAAAAAAGACAAAATTTTCACAAAAGAATAAGATTCTTTAGAAATCTTAAAATTATATGAAATAAATCACAAAGATTTTAATAAAGAAAAGCAAAATGTAATTTAAATTTTCTTGATGATGATACATTAATTATTGATTAGAATTATGTTAAATCATTATGTGAATTAATCATTCAAATTTTAAAACAAATAAATCAAAATAAAGATTATTCTTATATTTTATCTAATATTTTAAGAATTAATAAAATAAGTGAAATTGCTGATAAAGAAATTTGGGATTCTTCGATTTATATTTATATACAAAATTTCAATCTATTCAATCAATAATTTTTCAATTTCTTTTTTAAAAATTTTTAAGAAAAGAAATTATTTTAAAAATTGATTTAAATGTTCAAAAAATAAATGAAATATATCATATTGTTGAAAGACCTTATAAAATTTTAGAAAGAAAAATTAATGTATTAGGTGAAAACTATTAAAAAATATTGTTCTTAAAAATTTAGATAATTTTAATGAAGATTTTAATAAAAATTTCCCAATTGAAAGTCAAAATATACAATTAAGTAAAAATCTTTTTGATTCTTTATTAAATTTATTCTTAAGTAAAACTAAAGATCTTATCGAGGATAAAAGTAAATTATTGAATTTAATTGAAAAGATCAATATAAATGATTATATTGATAAACAATGCTATAATTATAATGAAGTGTTAGATTTTAATAATTCAAAAACAGTTCAAGATTTACTTTTTAAAATAAATGAAGATAATAAAAAAATTAAAGATGAATATAAAGATAAAGATTTAAGTCAAGAAAATGAAGAAGAAGAGAGTGGAAATGATAGTGATAACCAAATAAGTACAAATACATTAAAAACAAAATTTTTAATTCAAAATGGAGTTCCAATAAAGTCTTTTAATAATAGCTTAATAAAAAAAAATAGTTATGATTTTGGCAAAAATGAATTGAATAATATTGAAATAACAGAAATAAATAAAATTGAAGTACCAAAAGTTTTAACTATTAATTCATTAATTAAATATTTTGAAGATTGTGAAACTGGAACAATAATCTTACCTTTATATATTTATAAAACAAAAAAATCTCAAAATATTAAAGAAGAAAAAATAATATCTGAATATTTTTCCCGATTAACTAATGCTTTTACTGCTATTAATAATAAAGAAGATAATTTAATCTCAGTATATACAAATAATTATAAAAATTCATTTTTAAAAATGTAATAAAAATTAATTGATTTGGATTTAAAAAAAATTATTTTAATTTTGATTTTGCTGTAAATGTATCAAGAAATCAAGAATTAATATTTATGTTATCTCCAAAACATCAATTTAAAATCCCTAAAAGTGATTTTTCACATAGAAAAAATAAAGAAGATAAAAAAAAAGAAGAAACAGAAGAGGAAGGATTACACTCTCACTGAAATAAAAAAAAAAAATGTTAATAATATGTTTAATGATTTATTTGAAAATTTTTTTCAACGTCTCGCTTTTGGTGTTCCAGTTAAAAAAGAAATTAAATCATTAATACCTGTTATTCCAATTCCTTTACCTATTATACCTTTAAAATTACCAGAAGAAATTCAAAAGGTATATTTAAGTTATGAAACAGAAAATAAATTTCCTAATAAAGTTAAAAATAAAAATGAAGGAATTAAAGAAATTCAATCAAGAGCTTTTATTATTGGTAATGATTTTGAAGAAAATTAATTTGATATTAAAAATGAAATTAAAATAATAATTAACATATGAAAAAAAGTAATAAAACTAAATTTCAATATAAAACAACAGATTCTTTAATTCATTTAGAAGATATTAAATAATATATAGACAATAAAAATAAAGGAAATTTAAAATATTTAAAAAGAATAATATAATTGACTTTTGGAGAAATGGAGTAGGATTAAGTCTTTTCTCAGATAATGTTCCTTTTACTTTTCAATCTATTTTAATTCTTGAAAAACATGGTTCAATTAAATTTAGAATAGGAGGTTTTCATAAAGGAAAACAATTAAGGAATTGAAAAGGAATTCTTAAAGATAATGGTATATTTAATAGAAAAATTCTCACTACTGATAATTTTCAAAGACAAAAAATCACTCACAATTTATTCCAAATGTATGAAGGAAATACAGATTCACACACAACAGAAAATCCAAAAAATAAAAATCCATTTTTTAATAATTTTTTTAATCTTTTTTAGTTTTTTCTTGTTTAAGTGAATTTTCCATTTTTTTTTCATTTTAATTATTCTTTTACTTTTTTCATAATAGTTTCTTGTGATATATCATTATTATTAGTATCATTTAAAAATGTTAATTAATTCATATCTAAAATAAAACCCATTTTATATAAATTTCCTCCAAAAAAATTTATATTCAAAAAGTTTTTCAAGTGGTTTTTTAATTGATTTTTTTGTATCTTCTATA
>JAJJLU010000888.1:0-14976 GCA_023807065.1 Isotricha intestinalis
AATCCCCAATCCCCAATCCCCAATCCCCAAAATAATAATTATAAACAAAATTTAATTCATTATTTAGAAGTATTGACTAAAAAATTAGAAAAAATTAATGTAAATTTAATAAACTTAAATTTAACTCCTTTAAAATAAGACGTTAATATTGAATATGAATATGATTTAAAAAAGGAAAAGATATAAAGAGGATTATATAAATCAAATAATTATAAATTCTTTTAAAGAAGTAAAAAGAAATTATGATGATATGGAAGTAGGAACAAATAATGAAGATGAAATAAATAAAATTGTGAATTATATTTAAATAATAAAAAATTGATTTTTCTTATAAATATAAATTTCCAAAAGATGGAAAATATAAAATTCAAATTATCATTAAAAACTTTTATCAAATAAAATTATATGTTCTATGGTTGTTCTTCTTTAACTTCTTTAAATTTATCTAATTTTAATACTAAATAATGTTTCTTAAATAACTTAAAGAATCATAGTAATTTTAATTTTTCATTGATTTAATTACTCTTTCAATGTTATCCGTTGATGACAAAATGTGATTATAAGGAAATAAAGCGATTATTTAAATGAAAATATGTAGTTTATTTATTGAATTTTTTTTAATAAATATACTAGAAAAAAAAATAAATAATAATATTTCAAAAATAAAACAATATAAATATTCAATTATATAAACAAAAAACAAAACACAAATTTTATTTATTAAAAAAAAGTAATTATTACTATATATATATAATATAAAATATCTGTTCTGAATTTATCAATTAAATTCCAAAAAAAAAAAGTGAAAAAAATTAATCATTCATTTTGAACAACACTAAATTTAATTTTACAGGACAAAATTTCTACTATTAACTGATCTTTAATTTGAAAAGAATGAGTACCAAAAACCCAAGTTCCATTAGTTGAAGCTTTATCTTTCATTCCATCAAGAATAGTCCATTCTTTATTATTATCATCATAAGAAAAAGTAGTTTGATGTCTACTAAAACTTTTATCTTTAGGAAAAGCAAAATTACAATTTTTATCTCTTCCAATTGTAACTTCTTTATTTTCATTAGGATCAAAAATTTGTTTTAAATTATTAGTCGAATCTTTTTTAGATAAATTTGCAATTTCAATTTTATTTTCTTCAACAGGAGTGATTTGAAAAATAACATTTCCAGCAGTAATAATTTCTTTTTGTTTTAAAGGTAATTCATAATTTTTAGCTAATTTAACAAATAATATTCTATTATCAGCTCCTTTACTAGGATAAGCTCTAATAAAAAAATTTTTAGTTTCTCTTTGGAAATATATAGCAAATATATAAGGATAATTTAATTTTTCTTCATAATTTAATTCAAAATCAGGAATAAAATCATTAGAATTATCATTATTTTTTCCAAATATAGAAACACCATCTTTTGCTCCTCTTCCACCTATCATTCCTGCTGCATTTATTTTTATTTCTTTTCCATTTAATAATTTTCCCCCTTCTTCAGTCATAATTACTATTGGTGATGATTTTATTTCTTCTTCTGATATTTCTCTATTTGAATTTATATAATGTAATAATGGATCTTCTATTTTTTCATTTTCATTATTTTCATTATTTTTTTTCTGAGATTTTAAATTTGTCTGATTTTCTTTATTTAAACTTGAATCTATGTTTCCTCCATTTATATCTGGGATATCTTTTGCTAAATTTTAATTAAATTTAAAATATTTTTCTATAAGGTTATATAATAGTTTTTATTAGGGTTTTTCTTACTAAATTACTTTCTATTTGGTTTTTATTGTTATTATTTGCTTGATCTTCTTTTACTTCTGCGTCTTTGTCACTTACTTGAAGTTCTTCTTTGTTTGCTGGAAAACAACATTTCTATATTTTTTTAAGTATTATATAATTTTATTGATTTACTAGCCATTTTCTCATTTGTTTTCTAAATATTAAAAAAAATAATTTTCAAAAATTTTTATATCAGCAATGAATTAAATATTATATATATATAATTATTAATAAAAACAAATTTACTTTATTTAGTTTTTTAAAGCTTTTTATATTTATAAAAACCTATTTGAGAAAAATGTTAATACAGTTCAATACTAAACAATAATGTATAAAATATATTAAAATATAATTAAATAAAAATAAATATATTAAGCTTCTTCTTTTTCTTCTTCATTTTCTTTTTCTTCTTCATTTTTTTCTTCTTCATTTTTTTCTTCTTCATTTTTTTCTTCTTCTTCATTTTTTTCTTCTTCTTCTTCATTTTCTTTTTCCTCTTTTTTTTCTTCTTCTTTTATTCTTCCAGTAGGGAAATCATTCTCTTCTTCATTTTCTTCAAATTCTTCTTCATGAATATTTTCATTAGTATAAAGATACATTCCTCTTGGAATTGGTATTTCATTATTTTCATTATTATTTTCTAAATGCTCTGTTTCATCATTTAAAATATGAATTTGATCTTTTAAAATTTTAATCTTAAATTCAGCTTGTTCAATACTTTCTTTAACTTTACTAATTTTATTTTTAGTTTCTTTAATAATTTTATTTAAATCTTCAATTTCTTTATTTAAATCATTTATTTTTTTATTTCCATCATTTAATTCTTTATTTAATTCACTTAAATTTTCTTTAGGTTTAACAACATGTTTAATTCTAATTGGAGAAGCTAAAGTATCACTTTGAAAACTTTCAAACTTTAATTTAACAGGTTTAATTTTAGGTTGATTTTCTTTAGTTAATATTTTATCAATAAATCTAGGAGACTCTATTAAATTATCTAAATGCCTTTTTGTTATTTCTAAAACAATTGAATCTGAATCATATTCTATATCATCCCATATTAATGTGTCATTAAAATTTGAAGAATTATTATTTTTTAATTCTGGTGATGAAATTTTTTGTTCTTCTTTTATTCCATTTTTTTCTTTTAATTTAACTAATTTATTCTTTAATTTTTGAATTTCTTTTGGTTCTTCTTCATTTAATTTTTTTGTTTTTTCCATTTGATTTTTTAATTTATTTTGAATTACTTTTTCTAAAGATAATTGCGCTATTGATTCTATAAATTCTTGTCCTGGATTTAATATATAATTTATTTGATCAAATTCTATTTTTTGATCTTTTACATATTCATTAATTTCTACATTTGTTTTAATTATTTGATTCTCTTTTTCTTCTAATGCTGAATGAAGATTATTATATTGTTCTTCTAATTTTTTTCCTTTTTTTTGAATTTTTTTTTTTATTTTATCTAAATCATATTCTATCACTTTTTGATCTTTATTTAATTGAATTGAACTTTCTAATTCTTTTTTTATAAAATCATATAAATCTTGATTTTTATTTATTTCTTTTTCATCTTCTTCATTTTTATTTAATTTAGAATATATATCTTCCCTTAATTTATTAAATTCATTTCTTTTTTCTAATAAAACTGGATTTATTTCTTCCTTTTTTTCACCTAATTGTTTTACATCTTTTAAATTTTGAGTTATTTTCTTTTTTAATTGTTTCTTTGGGATATTCATAAATATAAATTATATTATACATTTTATAAAATAACTAATAATAAATTTGAATTAAAGTATTAAAATTTAAATTAATAAATGGATAATAAATATTTAAATGAAAATTCTTCCAATGATATTTTTCAAAAAATTGATAATTTAGACTGTTCAAATTCATTAAAATCAAAATTAAAAACAATTGAATTATTAAAAGAAGAAGTTAATATAATTGAAGATAATCAAATGGAAAAAGAGTTGATGAAAATAACAGATGATTATAATAAAAAATTTAAAGAAATTGAAAATGAAATTTCAAGAATAATTCAAGGACAAAATTTACCAGAAATTTCTAATGAAATTATGCAAAAATATAATTTAGATCCTAAAAAAATAAAACCTAAAAAACCAAAAATAATACCGAATTATTGGTTAATTGCAATAAAAAATTCAAATAGTTTTGATTTAACTAAAATTGATGAAGATATATTAAAATATTTATTTAATATTGAATTAGAAATGTTAGAAGATAATTTAAGTTACAGAATCAATTTTTATTTTTTGAAAAATAAATATTTTTCAAATAATAAATTATCAAAAACATATTATGTAAATAAAAAAACAAAAGAATGTCAAAAAACTGAATCAACAAAAATAGATTGGACAGGAAAAATAAACCCAAATAAAACAAAAGATAAAAACATAGAATCCTTCTTTGATATATTTACAAACAAACAAGATGATATAATGGAAGCAGAAAACAATGAAGGTGAAAATATTAAAAACGATTTGATTCCCTTTTCCTTAGAATTTTACTTAAATTTAATGAATAATTAAAATCAAAAAGTCTAAATTAATAAAAAAAAAAAAAAAATATATAAAAAATATAAATTAAAAAATAATATTTAAAAAAATAAAAAATGTTAAACTTCCACATCTTCCTTTTTCTAATAATTTTTAAATTCCTATCTCCACAACCACAACGTCCTCATCACCCAGGATTCGATACTTCAAACCCGAAGTTACACTCACGTCCTGAAGCACAAGTGGAGCCACCACTCCAACCTCATGAGCAAAGTAGTCCTAAAGGGAGAGTACCTGTAAATGAGGATATTCCCCCTAATATGAACCCTTCTTCATCAGGTTTTCATCATAATCCTAGATATGATCCTTCCTTCTCCTCTTCTCCACATTCAAGAAGAATGAGACAACATCCTTCACCTTCAGATCACTCATTCACATCTTATCAATCTTCTCCTCAACAAACAATATATTCTTCTAATAGAAATTCTTGGTATTCTAGTTATTTAGGTGCTGGCTATCAAATAATGATGATTTTCTTTTTAGTTGGTTTAATATATAATTGTTTATTTGGAAGAAATCAAAATGATAAACATGCTATTGCTTGGTTTAACGCTAATAAACAATATTTTGAGGAAAGATTTGAAAAAGTAGGTTTAACTCAAGATGATACTGAAACTGAAATTCCAGATGATATAAAAATGAATGATTCAGTATTAATTAAAGAAAATCCTTATTTTTATCGGTTATATTGTGCAAATTATAGATATGTAAAATGGTTATTAGTAGCTTTAGAATTTAGGAAAAGATTTGATGCAAGTTCAATGATGACTAGTTTATTATTTAATGATAAAGATAAATTAATTTATCAAGTATCTTTTGAACCTGTTGATCCTTTAGGTTGGATTTTTTGTGTTTGTAAAAAAAGAGAAGCTTCATTAGTTAAAAAATCATATGGTGATATATCTTATTTTTGTAATTTATATGAACCTAGTGTTATGTGTGATGGTATGTGTTTGTTAAGTGAATCTCTTGAAGTTTTTATGGAATTGTTTGATAATAAAAATTTATTTCCTTATTATAAACAAATTGAAAATTATTTAGATGCTATTTACTTTTCAGACCAAGTTAATTTAAGCAGAGAACCTTTTACTGTTATTTTTTCATTTGATATTAATTTAACTTATTCTGGACAAGATAGAAAATTACTCGAAATTACTCATTTTGTGAATTTATTTGTTGATACTTTGGCACAGTTAAAATATAGTAAAAAGTTTAAGGAAGATTTAAAAAAAAATAGAATTATGTATGAAAGAAGTAAAATGGAAGAAGGAAAAAGAAAAGAAATTGAAGAAAAAGAAAAAAGAGATTTTATTGAAAAATGGAAAATTAAAAATAAAATGAAAGGTAAGAAAGGATTGGAAAGAAGAAGATTACAAAAGGAACTTGAAAAATATGATTAAAAATTAAATTATTTTTTATATAAATTACATTAAAATATTAACTTTTATAAGTTAAAATGACATTGAAATATTAACATTAAGGTTTTAGGAAGTAAATATAAACTATTATAATATAAAATAATTAAAATAACAAATTTAATAATTAAATTAAAAATAATGTTGTGGCAAATCATGTATATTTTAATATTTTTAATAAAAAAATAATGAATTATAATTTTTAAAAAATATTAATACTGTTTATTAAATCATTAAAATAAATTGAAATTTTTTTATTGATTCAAATTTTTTCTTTTTATTCTGAAAACTAAAATACTAAAATTGTGTTTTTCTTATTGAATGTATTATTCTATTATATCAAAAAATATAAATATATGAATTTTACTAAGAATAAAAAATTTGAGTCATTTAATTTTATATTTTAATTTATCTAAATATAAAATTCAAACTAATTGCAAAGTTATAAAAATTGATTTTTTTGGTATGTTTTACTTTTAAAATAAAGGAATTTTAATATTTAAAAGAATTTAGAGAAGATAAATAAAATATATAGATTCTTTATTCAGATAAACTCTTTTTAAGGAATTTGTAAAATCTATAAAATGAAAGTTAACAAATAATAATACAATAATTCAAATAATACAAATATTTGATTTCAACAAAACATTTTTTTTAATTAATGTATAAATGAATTATGATTCATGCCTTTTAAAATGTCTCTTAATTTAGAATGATTAAAGAATTGATATTTAAATATAAAAAATATATTAGTTGTCAATTTCAAACAAAATTTAATTAATATATTCTATAAAAATTTCAAAAAGAAAAATATTAAAATGATAATAATCATAAAATTATAAAAATATAAAGACAGTTAATTTAAATAAATTAGAAATAATATATGATAATTCATAAAAAAGAAGGGCAAAAAACTGCAATTAAATTATTAAATAAATATGCAGAATCATATAACATATTAAAAGAAGAATATAAATCATTAGAAGATGAAGTAAAAGATTTAAGATTAAATATAAAAATAAATAAAGAAATAATTGCTGATATTCTTAATTTAAATTCTCCAAATTATAACTCAAAAACCATTACTGAAAAAAAATTAACAAATATAATTTCTAAATTAAATGAAGAATTAAACACCATATATTCTCAATGTGAAAAATTATCAAAAGAAAAATTAAATTTAAGAAATAGATTATTAAAACAAGAAGAATTATATAAAGAAGTAATAGACAAGTTAAAATCAGAAAATGAAAATTATTCAAATAAAATATTTTTATTTCAACAAAATCTGAAAGAAAAAAATAATATAATAGAAAAATTAAAATTAACAGCAGAAAGATATAAAGAAGGAATAATTTATGAAAAAGAAATTTTTATAACTCAACCTTCAAAATTAATTTGTCAAATTAATGATGAATTATTTTTATATAAATCATTATATACAAGATTAATAAATTCAATTCATCAAATAAGAGAAGATAAAGAAAGATATGAAAATTTAAATGAAAAATTACAAACAGAAAATTCAAAATTAAGACATAAATATATAGTAAGTGTATATAGTGCAAATAGAGAAAAAGAAACAATTTTAACTGAATTAAGTGCTATTTCTCAAAATACAAAAAAAAATGATAATGATGATTGTAGAAGTGCAAAAACTTATATTAATTATGATAGAGAAAAATTAACAAAAAAATTAGATAATATGAGTAATTATTCTAAAACTGGAAATGCTTTAAATGACTTTGATGAAATTTTAAGACATTGTGGAATTAATTTAATGTTATATAGAGAAATTTCTGGGAAGAAAGAAAATCAAAAATTTATAGAAATTATTGAAATGTTGTTTAAAAGAATTTTAGATAAAAATATGCAAATTTCTTTATTAGAGAAAGAAATTGCTAATTTAACTGTTAAAAATTTTGAATTAAATAAAATAAATATGAATTTATATGTTGAAAATAATAATTTATTACATAATAAAGATAGTACTTTAAATACTACAAAAAAAATTCAAGAAAATTTATCAGTTGAAGGTAATAATAATTCAAATACAAAAAATTTAATATTAAAAAGTTTAGATGTTTATGGAAAACAAATTAGAAAAGAAGAAGAAGATAATATGAATAATCCAAAAGATTCTTTATCATTACAAAATGATTTAGATAGATATATAGCAAGAAAAGAAAGAATTAAAACTGATAATATTAGAAAAAAATATAATTATAAAAGAAAAGAATATAAAGATTCTTTTAATACTGATACAATTAAAAATAATAAAAGACAAAATTATACTATTAAAAACAATGAAGAAGAAGAAGAAGAAGAAGATTCTGATATTATTGAAAGTAAATATATTGAATTTGAAAGTGATAATGATAATTATGAGACTATTCAAAATACTCAAAATAAAAATGATAAAATTACTGCTAATTGTCTTCAAAAAGAAAACAATAAGAAAATAAGTTTCAGTTGTTCTACTTTAAAATATGATAATGAAGGAAAAAAAAATCATTATTTTGATTCATTTGTAAGTGATTCTGATATAAATAATATATAATTGAATTTAATATATAATTTTTATACAAATAAAAAAAAATAAAATATATTAATTTCTATTTAGAAAAATAATTAAAAATGTCATCTAAATTGAATTTATCATCTCGTTCACCAAGTAGAGTAAATTCCTCAAATAATGAAAATTCAATATCATCAAACCAAGAATTCAAAAATCAATCATTGCAAAATTTTCAAAATCCAAAATCAAAAACTCAACAAGATTATTTTAAAATAAAAAAAGAATTAGAAAATCAATTAGAAAATAAAGACATAAAAAATAAAAGAAATCCAAAACAAAATTTTGTAGATAAATTATATTTAAAAAACACAGAAAATATAAATGAATTTTTCGAAAATAATAAAAGAAATATAAATTTAATAGGAACAAAAGAAATAAATGAAGTACCATCATCACAGGCGTTAGAAACAATAAAAACAAATCAAAAGAATTGGACTGAAAGAATTCCAGGTTTAAAATACGTAAATCCAGAGAAAAATAAATATAATGAAGAATTAACTTTAACTCCTCTTCCTGAAAAAAAATTGGGAAAATTATGGGAAAACGAACAACAAAAAAAAGAATATGATAAAGCAGAAAGAAAAGCAAAAGTTATGAGAACAATAGAATATACTCATGCTATTACTGATGGAAAAAAAAATAAGAGAATTCCTTTTGAAGAATTAATGAAATCAAATATTCCACATAAAGATGTTATTATTACTAAAAATGGAATTAAAGTTTCTAACATTAAAAACAACCCTAATGTTAATGAAGAAGATAAAGAAAGATTTTATTCTGTTTTATTACAAAAGTTTTTTAGGAAAATTAATACTATCTGTAAAATATTAAAAAAAAAATCTCTTAATCAAAATAATAATAATGATAGCATTGTCAGTGGGAATAATATTCTAGGTAATTTTAACGAATATTCCAACAATAATTATTTATTAAATAGTAATTTGAATTTTGATAATTGGGAAAATAATAATTTTGACAATAATTTAAAATTTAATGAAGATAATAAGATTAATAATAATAGTCCAAGTAAGGAAGATGATTATTTAAAGTCTTTTCATGAAAATAATAATGAATATGAAGAAAATAAAGATAATAATATGAAAGAAAATAGTATGAATCAAGAATATAATTTAAATGATCAAAATAATTTAGATAATAGACAAATCACAGAAAATGAAGATGAAAAGAATTATATTTTTAATAATCTTTTAAATAATAATAATAATGAAAATGATCCTTTTGATAAATTATATTCAAACAGGGAAAGTAAAACTAGTCTTTATTCAAATAAAAAAAGTTACAAAAATTTGAATTCAAATAGAGAAAGTGAAAATCCAAATAATATGAGTAAAAATAATGTAAATATCAAATTAAGAAATAGCTTTGAAAATATAGGTAATAATAATTCAAAAAATAATTCAATAAAAAATAATGAGAATTTAAATATAAAATTTTCAGAAATGAATAAAGGAAAAAAAGAAGAAGATTTAAATAGAAATAATTTATTAAATAAAAAAAAATTAGATAATATTCCACAAGATAATAATTCTATTTCAGAAAATGAAAACAATATAAATATGTCTCTAAATCATGAATATAAGAATCATGAAAATAATTTAAACCAAATGAATGATGATACAAATCAAAATAATGTCATAAAAAATAATGAAAATCAAAAAAAAAAAATTGCAGAGTTAATTAAATTAAATTTACAAAATAAAATAACAAATCTAAGAAAAAATATTTTTAATGAATTAAAACTTTATAACGAATTAAGAAAAAGAAGTTTGAAATATAATCAATCACAAGAGAATAAGAATAAAAAAAATTCAAATATGAGTGATAGTGTTCAAGTTAATTATTATACATTTGAAGATGAAAAATTAATGGAATCAAGTAATTTTGTGCAATATCTTGGTAGAAATAATACAAATAGAACAAACAAAAATAATAATTCAATAAATTCATTAAATTCTTTAAATAATCGAGAATATGATAATCATTATTCTCAAAATATAAATGAAAAAATAATTCAGAAAAATCCTTGTATAATAATTAAAGAACCTTCAATATTCAAAAAGAAAGATATTGATAAAATCATTTTTTTACAATCAAATATAAGAAATTATTTAAATAATAAAAACATACAAAATGATAATAAAGATAAATTAAAGAAAAATAAGAATAAATTAAATTCAAATTTAGTACCTATGAATCAAAATAATTTAAATGAAGAAAATTCAAGAATTTCAACACATATTAAAATAAAACAAAAGCCAAGTTCAACTTTTATTGAAGTTAGTGAATATACAAATAATAATAATGTTATATTTAATAAAAGAGAAAATATTAAAGGTGATACATTAATTAAAACTTCAACTCTTATAAAGAAATATAATATAAATGGAAATAGTTTAATTTTAGATAAAGAAAATGATGAATTATTTCAAAATGAATCTAATTTAAATGATGGAAATGAAAATAAAAAAAAGAATCTTTCAAATTCAAATAATAAAATATTTATTGATTCTAAAAGTTATGATATAAATGAACATATTATTGATCAAAAAGATTATAATAAATTAAATGAAAATAATAAATTAAATAAAAAAATTATATTTAATGATAATTTAAGTAATTCTACAAATAGTAAAAATAAGGAAAATCCAAATTATCAAAATGATATAACTCCAGATGATAAAAATAATATAAATCCAAATAAAAATGAAAACAATATTAATGATGAAATAAAAGATAATAAAGATATTTCAGAGGAAACAATGATGAATTATTCTCATAATAAAACAATGGAAAAAACACTAAAATCATTAAACTATGAAAATCAAATAAAATCAAATAACAATGCAAATTTAATCGAAGATATACAAGAAGATGATTCATCATCTAAGAAAAATTCAATAAAATCAAATAAAGTAAATTCAAAAACAAGTTCAATTGAAAATTCATTTAAAAATGAAAATAATGAAAAAGAAAAAGAATTGTATCAAGACCCAAACAATGAAAATATGATATTAACAAATAAATTTTCAGAAAGAGAAAATGAATATAATATAAGTGGAATAATAAATGAATCAAAAAATGATATTATAAGAGGAACTCTATCAAATATTTCTGGAATAAATAATATAGAAGAAGAAAAGAAAAGTAATGATGAATATGATAAAGAAAATGAAATTTATGGTGAAAATGAACAACTTGAATCATCTGATGAAGAAATTGATAATAAACCAAATAATGAAAAAGATATAGAAGAAATTAAAAATAATAGAACAAGTGAAAATAAAGAAAATAAAATCATTAATGAATCAAATAACCAAACTTTATATGAAATGGTAGGTGAAATAAAAGATATAAAAAATTCAATTAAAAATTATAATAACAATAGAAATAATACAAATGATTTAGATCATAATCAATTTAATGAAGGTTATTCTGATGAAAATAATGATTTGAAAAAAAATAATGGTAATCCAAAAATAAATATTAAAACATATAAAGAAGAAGATAGTAATACATTTTCTAATTTAGATAATAAAAATAGTGAAGGAATAAGAAGTATAGAAGATTATTTATCAAATAGAAATTCTGGAATCAAAAGAGAAGAATTTGAAAATCATATTTTATTTAATCAAAATCAATTTTTAGATAATCAAGAAAGTAATAATACTTTAAATAATGAAAAAAATAAAACATATCATTTATCTGGAATTATATCTGGAAATAAAAATAATAATGATAATAATAATAATAATAATAATAATAAATTCAAAAATAATGATACTTCAAGTGATAAAGAAAAGGAAGAAGAAGAAGAATCAGAAGAAGAAAATGAAGAAGAAAAAGAAAAAGAAAATAAAGATGCTAATATATATGAAAAAAAAGAAGATATAGATGAAGATGAAATTGAAAATCAAGAACATTATTCAGAAAAAGGCTTTATTCCAGGAAAAAACAATGAGGAAATTGATAATGATAATAAAAGAAATAAAAAAATTATTCCAATCAGACAAATAAGAAATCAAAATAAAGATAGTAAAATTAAAATTTTTAAAGAGAATATTCCTTTTAATAATAAAGAAAACGATGAAAATTTAAAAGAAAGAAATATTCTTTCTGAAAATATTCAAAGTGATAATATAAATGAAAACATTAATGAAAATAATATTATAAATGAAAATATTCAAGGAAACATTCCAGGACAAAATAATGAAAATATTAAAGGATATATTTCAGGAAATATTAAAAAAAATGATGATATTAACGAAAATATTAAGGGAAATATTCCTGGACAAATAAAAGATAATAAAAACTTTAATGATAATATTAAAGAATATATTCCAGACCAAATTAATGAAAATAATAATAATGACAACGAAAATATTAAAAGAAATAATCAAAGTCAAATTAAAGATAATAATAGTATTAATGATAATATTAAAGGATATATTCCAGGTCAAACTAATGAAATCAACAAAGGAGAAATTCTTAATGAAAATGAAGAAAATGAAAAAATCATAAATGAAAATATCGAAGGTTATATTCCAGGAAAAAATAAAAAAAACAAAAGTAACATAAATGAAAATATTAAAGGAAATATCCCAGGAGAACCATATAAAAAGAATAATATTGAAAATAAGAATATTAAAGGAAATATTCGTGGAAAAAAAAAAGAAAATAATGAAATAATAAATGAAAGAGAAAATGGTATTATTTCTGGAAACAATAATAAAAAGAATAATTTAGAAGAAAATATGAGTGGGTATATTCCTGGGAAAAAAAAAGAAAATGATGA
The DNA here is from genome assembly GCA_023807065.1 of Isotricha intestinalis. NCBI lineage: Eukaryota > Ciliophora > Litostomatea > Vestibuliferida > Isotrichidae > Isotricha > Isotricha intestinalis. The sequence goes on from JAJJLU010000888.1 coordinate 13,184, forward strand.
TTATTTAAATGAAAATGAAAGTGAAATTATTCCAGAAACAAAAGAAAAAAGAATAAAAAATTATTCTAAATCATCATATAAAGATGATGAGAATGAAAATGAAAATGAAAATGAAGAAATTAAATATAATTATAATTCTCAAAGAATATATAATAATAATAATTCAAGAATAATTTTAAAATATGGAAATAACAGAAATAACTATTATGATAAAATCATTTATTTAAATCAAAAAGATAAATTAAATAAAATAAGTTTTATCCAAAAAGAATTTTTAAAAAAATATTATACAAAAAAATATACACAAGAAAATTTAAAAAACAATTTAAAAGAAAACAAAAAAGGTAGAATAATATATAATAATAAAAAGGAACTTCAATTCACAAGAAATAAAAGTTTTGATGTGTTACAAAATAAAGATGAAAAAGAAGAGAATGAAAATATTAAAAATGAAAAAAACATCAATAAAAAATTATCTCCAACAATGGAAAAAATAAAAAAATCTTTAGAAGAAAAAATAGAAAAAGCAAATAAAATAAAAAATAAAATGAATGAGGAAGAAGAAGATGAAAAAATGAATAGTATAAGAGATAATAAAAGAAATTTATCTTCTTGTAAAAGTGTTGATGAAACAATTTCAGATTCTTCAAATAATGCAAGACAAAGATTATTAAGAAGGATTTTAAAGAAACAAAATAAAAAATATATGAGTGATTTACAACAACCTGAAAAAGATTTTAAAAAAAATGAAAAAACTAAAAAAATGTTAATAAATATTTCTAAAAGATTTTTACCCACAATTTTAATTAAAATTTTTAATCTTCATTGGGAAAGATATTTAATTACTATTTTAAATCATAGAAATATTAAAGAAAGAAAAAAAATACTATTATTATCATTTTTTAATAAACGTTTAAATCAATTAAGAAGATATTTATATAGATGGTTAGGACCAAAAAATAAAAAAATTTTAAATTTAATTCAATATAAATTATCAGATTCAATTTATAAAAAAAGAACAAAAAATCTTTTTAATACTCTTCTTTCTATTTTTTATAAAAATTTCTTTTATCGATTAGTCCTTTTATATTTATTTAAAAAAGGAATAGATTTTAATTCAAATATTTTAATTACATTTTTAAATAAAGGATTTAACCATAGATATTTATTTACCTTGTATCAATGTTTATTATTAAAATTAACTAATAATTCAAATTATCCTCAAAGTGATTATTCTCTTGTAAATTATATTAGAACAATTGATGAAATGAATAATTCTAATAATAAAGAAAAAATTAATAAATATTTCAATGAAAATCATAAAAACCAAATTTATAAGAAAAAAAGTATAAATAAATCATTTGATAAGCAAAGTGATATATCTATTGATGATTATGACAAAAATTCTGATTCATTCAAAGGAAGTCTAAATTTAAGTAATTATTCAATAGAAAATTTATCAGATATTAATCTAAATGGAACTTATCATTCTCAAAGACCACCTGTTATCATTAGTAAAACAATAAATTTAAAAAAAGATAAATAAATTAACTTATTATAAATTAAAAATATTTATAAACAATAGAAAGAATTAATTTAAAAAAAATAAATAAAATATTTAAATAAATTAAATTAAATAAATAAAGATGAGTTCAACTAAAGTAGTAATAAAATGTTCAGATATGCCAGAAAAGATTCAATTAGAAGCAATATCACAAGGTATTCAAGCTTTTTTTAGAAATCCACCTACTAATCCAGAAAATCCAAGTGATTCATATATGAAAATTGCAGAA